>MU761770.1:3168-21912 GCA_026770625.1 Nicotiana glauca | reverse complement strand
TGTATTAACTCAATTGGGCCACTGAAATTGTTATTTGGCCCAATTTCTTTGTATTACATATTGTATTTTATATTTTTATTATCTTTTGTATTTTCTTGTATTTTCGTATTATATTTATTTATTTTCTTTCCTGTATTTTTGTATTTTACTCTTGTATTTATTATTCCTTGTATTTTCTTTGTATTTTTCTTTTAATTTTCTGATTTTTTCTAAAATTAAAGAGTAATTAATTTCTATTTTTTGGTATTTTCTAATTAATACAAAAATGGTACTTTGTTTTGATTTTCTTTGCTTTGTTTTCCAAAAATAAAACAAATCCTGGTATTTCCACACAATTATCAACAAATTTCCACACAAAAATTATTTTTGCATATATTTTTGGAATAATTTGCTTGGGGCAAAAATCACGTGCTCACAGTTGGTTATGACTTTTAGGTTGTAGTTTTATATACTATTATGAATAGATGATTTTTTATCTAGGGTTTTGATGGAACCTTTTGTAGGATAAATTCTTGTTATGTTTTTGTATAATTAAGCCGTAGTATTTTCTCTATTCGTTTAACTATATTATTTTTGTGGTTGATTGAAGAACACTCAATTAGCTGCGCCTATTTAGTATGTATTACTCGGGAGAGAGTGCATGTTTAGGTATTTGTTGAACAACATCACTCCCAACGTATGTAAGTAATCAATAACCAAGGGTTTAAAGGTGGGATTAGGGATAACGAAACCTTGTGTGCGATCTAAGTGAGCTGTAATTAAATCCAGCTAGCGTAACTCGGAAGAGTTCGTCTAGTAAATTGTGGTAATTACTCGGGAGAGAGTTATGACAGTCAGAGCACTCATGATTGGTAGAGAATACTTAGGCGAATTTATAGAAAATATTGCGGGAAGGATTCCGACAATTGGGAAAATCATAACTCTAGACCTCCTTAATCTTGACTCCAATCCTTATCCTTGTTAATTGATAATTTTACAGCTTTCTAGATATCTTCGTCGTCAAACAAACGACGGTCTAGGGACTTGGGGATTTCTTAGCCCGATTCAACAGGGTAAGGATAAGCCTACCGAATGTGTCAAAAAGAATAGCAGTAGAAGCCTTTCAAAATGGGTTGAACAGAAATGGGTCAAAAGCAACCAAAAAACTACTAAGTAGACTCATGAAATACCCCCTACCACATGGGAAGAGATCCATAATGTCTATTGCGCCGAAGTGAGGGCAGACGAGGATGACCTGAATGGTGCGCTCCAGCGATTAACATCAGTCCAAACCGAGACAAGGAGAGGTTTCCGCAATGATAGTCGAAGGGATCAACTACCATGTTTTAATTTGGAAAGCACTAGCCCTATATCCGAACATCCAATCCACCTCCTCCACGAAACGCAAACGCCGCACCTCGACACGCCGCACACCCCCCCCCAAATGAAAGAGGTATGCCTCCACTGTTATATGCTCATAACTTTTGTGTTTCTCCTTAAAAAATAGTGTACGTACCGGAAAAGGTCAGCACGAAGGTGCAGTTGCCACAAATAATGAAGTCAGATCCGAGCACCAGGAGGTCAAACATTCTGTGTGGATTCCACTAGGAAAGAGGACACAAGACCGAAGACTGCATAGGTCTACGACAAGAAGTGGTAAGAATGTTAAATCAGGGATACATGAAAGAACTACTGAGCGATCGAGGAAAGGCCACTTCGCTCGTGGACATGATCAACCCCAAGGACATCCAAAACTACCATCACCAACTTGTACCATATAAATGATCATTGGCGGCAGCAACGACACGATAATAAACCATGTGAAATTCACCACCATACATAAACTTAAACGGATGGTTGCCCACGAACGGTACGACGACCTCGAAGATAGTATCATCTTCGATAAGTCAGATACCGACGGTTTGTCTTTCCCTCACTATGATGCTTTGGTTAAAACTTTACGTATCGCGGATGCTGATGTAAAAGAATAATGGTGGATGACGGAAGCAGCGGGTGTATTGTTCACTCACGAGTTCTCATTTGAATGAAGCTCGCGGATAAAATAATACCACGTTGCATAACACTAATGGATTTTAATAATGTAGTGGAGCGAACCTATGGGGAAATAGTGATGTCGTCCTAGCAGGACGAGTCATCCTAGAAACGACATTCCATGTCATGAACCAACAAACAGTCAACAATGCCATCATAGGACGACCATGGATACACGCCATGCGCGCCGTCCCTTCAAGAATATATCAAGTAATCAATTTTCCCACCCTATGGGGGATACTCAGCATCCGAGGCAAGCTACACACCACCCAATAATGCTATCGAATAGCCCAAGATTGCACACGCACCAAACAACTAAAAGGGGCAAGTGCGGAGGCACAACAATCAGCCATGTCAAGAACCAAACCCGATGCACAAGTAGAAGCCATCAAAGACCCGGACGTCATAGAAGCTTGCAAAGCAAACATAGAAGATCTTGATCCCGTTCAACTGGACCACACTGATAGCACGAGAAAGGCCTACATCGAACACAACCTCTCGAAACCAGGTAAATACCGTGAGTTCTTAACTAACAACATCGATTTGTTTGCTTTTTCCCCCCAGATATGCCAGGAATCCCAAGGAATATCGCCACACACAGGCTGAACGTTGGTCCTTTTTACCCTCCGGTAAGGCAAATGAGGAGGAAGTTCAATGTTGCCATCAATGAGGCATTCAACGAGGAAGTTGATAAATTACTCGCCAACGGTTCCATAAGGGAATCGAAATACCCCCAATGGGTTTCCAATGTAGTCATGCTAAAAAAGAAGAACGGGAAATGTGGATGTGCGTTGACTTCACCTACCTAAACAAAGTATGCCCGAAAGATTCCTTTTCATTACCACACATCGATCAGCTCATCGATGCAATAGTAGGGCAAAAATTACTGAGCTTTTTGGATGCCTATTCCGGTGACAACCAAATCCTAATGGCTGAAGAAGATCAAGAAAAGACCACTTTCATCACTCGCCGAGGAATGTACTGCTACAAAGTAATGTCGTTTGTACTCAAGAATGCAAGAGTGTCATATCAAAGGTTAGTCACCAAGATGTTCAAAGAACAACTCAGTAAGACCATTGAGATTTACATCGACGACATGCTAGTAAAATCGACAAAGAAAAAGGATCACATCGGCCATCTGAAGGAGGCCTTCGAGATATTGAGGCAATACGGGATGAAGCTGAATCCAGAAAAATGCGCCTTTGGCGTAACTTCAGGAAAGTTCCTTTGTTTTCCAGTATCACAAAGGGGTATCGAGGCCAACCCGGACCAGATCAGAGCCATATAAGGAATACTGGAGGTACTAGCCAACAAAAAGCAGGTGCAGAAATTGACAAGGCGAATAGCCTCCTGTCGAGGTTCATTTCACGATCATCGGATAGATGCCATAAATTCTTCAATGTGCTAAGGAAAGACCACGAACTGCAATAGAATGCAGAATGCGTCGACGCCCTGAGAAAATTGAAAGCGTATCTATCTTGGCCACCCCTATTCGTCAAGGCAGACCTTGGTGAATGTCTACTTATGTATCTAGCGGTCTCTGAAGTCACCGTAAACACTATCTTAGTCCGCAAAAATGAAGGTACGCAATCTCCGATTTATTATATCAGCAAAACCTTAATCGATGCCGAAATGAGGTACCCCCACCTTAAAACTAGCTTTGGCATTAGTCATAGCTTCATGAAAGCTTAGACCATATTTTCAATATCACCCCATAAAAGTGGTGACAACCTTCCCCCTAAGGGGTATCCTACACAAACTCGAGTTATCGGGTAGATTGGACAAATGGGCTATAGAACTAAGTGAGCACAATATAACATACCAACTGCGAACTGCCATTAAGTTGCAGGTTCTCACTGATTTTGTCGCTAATTTCTGCAAGGAAATATTGCCTAAGTAGAGCAGGAAGCACTCCGCGCTTCCACACATACCAACCTCTGGGTCCTCTACACCGACGGTGCTTCTAATGCCTCAAGATCAGAACTGGGAATTATCCTCAAAGTTCCTACGGGCGAAGTAATTCGTCAGTCTATACAATGCCCCGAGATGACTAACAACGAGGCCGAGTATGAAGTTGTGATTGCAGGATAGAAATTAGCCCTCAAATACGGTGCCCGACGACTCGTCCTCCATTTCGACTCTCGACTCGTGGTGAACCAAGTCACCGGGAATTTCCAAATCAACGAACAGAGAATACAAAAGTACCAGTTAGAAATTCCTGAATTTCTGCTAGAATTTGATGAATGGCACCTCGACCAAATACCCAGGGCGCAGAATATCGAAGTGGATGACCTCGTCAAGCTAGCGGCAACCACCAAAAATATCAACAAGGAAAACGCGGTTACCCTTCTCCAATCCGCAATAGACCACATCGAGGTACATTCTGTAAGCCTGACTTGGGACTGGCGCAATCGTCTCGTAGCATATTTGCAGGACTGAACGCTCCTGTAAGATAAGAAAGAAGCCAAAAAGCTTCAGATACAGGCAGCCAGATACAGCCTTATAAACGGTGATCTCTACAAAAGAACATTCGGCGGCCCCCTGGCCAAGTGCCTTGAGCCAAACCAAATAATACGAGTACAGGAAGAAGTACACGAAAGGCACTGCGGCACCCACACAGGAAACCGCACCCTCATTTGATGCCTTATCCGTGCCGGATACTACTGGCCCACTATGAAAAATGAAGCCGCGGACTACGTCAAAAAATGTGAACAGTGTCAGAAGTACGCCCCTATGATACATCAAGCAGGGAAACTCCTTCATTCTGTCACTTCACCATGGCCATTCATAAAGTGGGGGATGGATATAGTCGGACCTCTCCCAGCCGGATAAAAGTATGTTTCCTTTTGGTTTTAACTGATTATTTTTCTAAATGGGTGGAAGCAGATGCATACACACGGATAAGCGAGCTAGAGGTCATCGCGTTCATATGGAAAAACATAATATGCCATTTCAGTATCCCCAAAGAAATCAGCTGCGACAACGGACCTCAGTTTGTTGAAAAGAAAACGACCATGTTTTTCGAGAAATAACACATCAAACAAATACCCTCCACACCATATCATCCCGCTGGTAATGGTCAAGCCGAATCCTCCAATAAATTAATACTGAATATATTGAAAAAGAAGCTTGAGGACGCCAAGGGGCTATGGCCCGAACTACTACCGAAAATATTATGGGCATACCGTACCATACCAAAAACCAGTATGGGTGGGATGCTATATTCACTAGTCTACGGGAATGACGTAGTTATACCCGTCGAGGTCGGAGAGCCTAGTTTGAGATACTCCAACAAGAGCGTACCAAGCAACGACGAAAGTAGGATACAAGATCTGGATGAATTTGAAGAACGGAGAGACAAGGCCCACATAAGAATGGTAGCCTAGAAGCAACAAGTGGAAAGGTACTACAACAACAAGGCCAAAATGTGACCGCTCAAAGTCAGAGATTACGTCCTCAAGGCCAAAACACAAGCAGCGAAAGACCCTAATGAGGGAAAACTGGACGGACCATACAAAATCACAGCTGCAGCAAATAAAGGAGCATTTCAGTTAGAAACAATGGAGGGAAAACTACTCCAAAACAATTGGAATGTCGCTCATCTCAAATACTTCCACTTCCGAAAGAAGACACCACCTAAGTCATACTCTTTTTCCCCCATCCGGGTTTTGTCCCAATCGGATTTTTCTGGTGAGGTTTTTAATGAGGCAGCAAGGGAGATGTCTCGAGGTTTGAAATATTGTTCATTACCCCACCTGTCGATATGATCTCTGGTGCGAAGTAATGAAGGGACTGGATATAGATAATCAAATCTCCATTGTATGTACAAAGTCGACATGTGATTCTTACAAGAATATAATCAAATCTCCATTGCATGAATAAAGTTGACATGTGTCTTCCTGCGGGAATACGATCAAACCTCCAACGATAAATAGCCAAGTCCATCGATAAAATATGAGTTCGACCTCGTTCGAACTACGATGGGACACTACTTCAATGACAATTCGAAGCAACATCCCAATGGTCAAGGACATCGACAAACATGAGTTCGACATTATTCGAACTACGACAGGATACTACTTCGACAACAATTCGAAGCAACATCCCAATGGCCAAGGACATCGACAAAACATGACTTCGACCTCATTTGAACTACGACGGGGTACTACTTTGACGACAATTCGAAGCAACATGCGAATGGTCAAGGACATCGACAAAACATGACTTCGACCTCATTTGAACTACGACGGGGTACTACTTTGACGACAATTCGAAGCAACATGCGAATGGTCAAGGACATCGACAAAACATGACTTCGACCTCATTTGAACTACGACGGGGTACTACTTTGACGACAATTCGAAGCAACATGCGAATGGTCAAGGACATCGACAAAACATGACTTCGACCTCATTTGAACTACGACGGGGTACTACTTTGACGACAATTCGAAGCAACATGCGAATGGTCAAGGACATCGACAAAACATGACTTCGACCTCATTTGAACTACGACGGGGTACTACTTTGACGACAATTCGAAGCAACATGCGAATGGTCAAGGACATCGACAAAACATGACTTCGACCTCATTTGAACTACGACGGGGTACTACTTTGACGACAATTCGAAGCAACATGCGAATGGTCAAGGACATCGACAAAACATGACTTCGACCTCATTTGAACTACGACGGGGTACTACTTTGACGACAATTCGAAGCAACATGCGAATGGTCAAGGACATCGACAAAACATGACTTCGACCTCATTTGAACTACGACGGGGTACTACTTTGACGACCATTCGAAGCAACATCCCAATGGCCAAGGACATCGACAAAACATGACTTCGACCTCATTTGAACTACGACGGGGTACTACTTTGACGACAATTCGAAGCAACATCCCAATGGACAAGGCCATCGACAAAATGTGAGTTTGAACTTGTTCGAACTATGACAGGATACTACTTCGCCGATATTTTGAAGCAACATCCCAATGGACAAGGCCATCGACAAAAATAAGAGTTAGACCTCGCTCGAACCAAAATGGGATCCTACTCCGACGAAAGTACGAAGAAACATCCAAATGGTCAAGGCCATAAAAAAGGGGAATCAATCATACCCAAAAGTTAAATCGACTCAACAACTCGATAGGTATCCCAGATACCATAGAAATTACAAAGAGCACCAACGCATCGACAAAATAAAGTCTACATTGCATTAAAATATTATATACACTAATCCTTACAAAATAGGATCAAGCATGCCCCCTCCCACAAAAGCCCCAAAGCAAAAGAAAAACATAAATAAAAGATTACACATCATCCCCGGTAGGTTAAGCATCTTCGTACCAAGAGTTCAAAGAAAAACGGTTCGCCTCATCCTAGTTGATATCATCTCCATCAGGAGTATGAGGGTCGTACCCGCATGCCTCACAAATTGCACGAGTTTTGTTATGCACAGTTTGAAGCTCCGCCTCGGTTGCCTTCCCCTCGGCGTGGAAATCCTTGTACATGTCAAGTCGGGCCTCAACAAGAACCCACAACTCATATAAGCGATGAGGTACGACCGGATCGGCTGAAGCATGGGACGTGGAACGTTGAGAACGTCGAGTTGCATCCTCTGCTCTCAGTGAGGTCACTTGCCCATTCAATACAGATAGCTCCGCTTCCAACTCTTTAACACGCCCTTTAAGCCCCACAACCTTAATATTAGAGGCCTCCCTCTCTCCAGTCAGCTCTGACCTACAAATATAGAGGGCATCTTCCAAAGACACCATTTTAGAAATAGTTGTCGCCAATTTATCAGCACCAACGTTCAGCTCGCCCTTAAGCCCCTCAATCTCCACAGTCTTCGCACTCAATTCAGCGGTCAAATCTGCCACCCTCACTTGCAAATCGGCATTCTCGACCATCACCCCCACGCTCAACCCAAGCTCATCCTCCTTTTCCTTAAGGGAGGCCTCAAGTTCACTATTGCGGGTGACAGCCTTTATGAGCTCCTCATCCCGCTCCTTCAGCTCTTCGACCTTGCACTCCAATTGGTCTTCCCTCTGTTTGAGCCCTTCGCTAAACAGCTAAAATTTAGGGTCCTGAGTATAAATATCGGCCATCACACGATGCTTAGCACGATATCGTTGATACTTGGATGACATCTTCCTATATATAGCCATCCTCCTCCTCTCCCGACGCTCGCACTCGGTCTCCGTGATGAGGGTCTAGCACAAAAAGAAAAAAAGAGGTTAAAAATAAAATAAAGTCGACAGTCGCTGCATAAGCCGTCGACGAAAGTAAAAAATAAAGGAACCTACCCGCAAAGCCATACCGGCGACGTTCTGAGACAACTCCACGTCACTAATTTCCCTGAGCACCTCGTTTTCAGGGGAAGCACATAAAGGAGCTCAAATGCCATTTGCTCACATTTCGACAATAAGTTATAGTCCTCTGGGATGACTATGTGACGATCAGACCTCTCCGCTCAGACCTCCACGTGAGTATGGCGACCTACGAACTCGTTGACTTCCTCCGGGTTGACATCTAAACCTGAGCCTTCGCTCTCGATGCGACGGCCTCCAACATTGGATGATGTGCCGCCCTCGGTAGAGCGTATAGAGCCGGCTCATAGGTAAACCCTCTATATTTGAGGAAATATCCCCTATAATATGGAATCGGCCATGAATGTAGGCGCAGGTGCCGTCCACAACGCCCTACTTCTATTATCGTCGGCAGTCACACCTTTCCCGAGCTCTATTCTCCTCCTTTTTCTCGATAACGGCTCGTCCCCATTGGAGGATTCGTCCAAAAGGTGGGGGGTCGACATTGAAGAAGCCTCATCCCTCACGAACACGACCTGAGATGAGCCTTCTAATTTAATAGGTTGAGTACGTCCCTCTTGAACAAATTCACTCAAAACAAATTCCGTGTTTGCGGTGGCAACGACTTGTCAAAATACGGGATCTGGCACCCTACGCCTGGAAGCTCCTTGACCTGCCATCATGAAGAAGTCAAATTAATGGATGAAAATATATAACCAACGAAGTGGTGATGTGAAAACACTCACAAGTTGGAACTTTAGGTCCGTAACGCTTCATGAAGGAAAGCCAATCTCGGGTTTTCGCTACATGGGGTAACAGACGAGCTATGCAATCCTTTGTGCCCGTAATAGGGCAGCACGGACGTCCCATAGATGCAAACGAGAAGCAAAACAACTTTATAATGAATACAGATGGAGGAAGAATAAAATGAGTGGCGACACTTACAAGTCTCATTCCATCGCTCCGAGAACCTGGCGGAGTCAGAAATGATATGTTTGGTTTTGATAAAGAACTACTTGTGCCAAAACTTGTGACTTGATCGATCGTCTGTCCCAACCACCAACCCTTTCGTGCCACGGTGCCTCAAATGCACTATGGTACCTCTGTGGAAGCTAGGTGAGAACAGGTGCAAAAGGTGGTGGATAGAAACATTACATTCCGCCAACTCCGCATACTTGGTCAGCAGTAGAAGTACCTTAAGAGTATGCGGCGAAAGTTGTGCTGGGCAAACTTGGTAGAACCTACAGAACTCTTCCGCTAAGGGGAAGAGAGGAAAAGTGTAGCCAATCTCGAAAAGGTACTTGTAGAAAGTGCAGTACCCAGGCCCGTGGATATCTACAAAATCCCCCCTCCTGCCGAAATCATGTCAACGTGAGCGGGAATGCTATATTTTATACGAAGAGCATCAAGGTGAACCTGCTCCATCTCAGAAAGTACGGGGGCAGGAGTAGCGAGACATGCGGTGACTCGGTAATAACTCCTCCACTGTAGGGAGACTGTCACCCTCTTCTACCATCGTATCTTCACCGCCTGAAGGGGCGTCGTGGACAATGGGCTTGCCTCAGGAACCCCTTCACGAGAACGATGTGACCTTGACATGATTTCGCTCAAAGAAGTATCAATGCAAAAAAGAAGAAGGAGGAAGAAGCTGCGAATGAAGAATATGAGAAGAAGAAGCAGAAGTGTATCAGGGCAAGCTCGGAGGAATAAGGGGAGGTTATCAGGAGTGAAATGGCCAAGAACTTTCGAAAAAACAAACCCCCCACCTATTTATAGGGTTGGGTAGCGCCAAAATCGAAGCTGAGGGTTACAGAGTAGCGCTGGAATCGAAGCATCAAGCCATCAACTCCTGCCTCGAAAACATGCCTAATGATGACGCACGTGAAGATAACATCATTTCCCGGTAAAATGTATTACTTGGTGTCATGCTAAACATGTTGACCGTCCCCCATTGGCCATGTCGTAATGCATCAAAGGATCAAATTTCTCCATAGGAATGCTTGATGTCCGCTCATCGAGGACGTACCCAGTTGCGACCCCGACAAGCGGATGGACTAACTGTATGGGTCCAAATTTGATCAATCAAAACCAACAACGGGTATGACGAATGATGGGATCTCCTTAACTCGATGTCCTATGGGAGACAACCCTAACGCAAACAAGAGATTATACGACCCTTGTAATAGTGTAGGCCTATTAAGGGACATTAAGAATATGCCTTCGAATATTCCTTGTATTTTGTCTTTTACAGCTTAGAAGGGATACGCTCTTTGTATATATATAGAAGAATCTATATTATATTAAAAGGAGAATAGTGAAGCATTTGGTTAAGCCAAGTGGCAAGCTAAAAAAAGCCACTTGGCAATTTTAAGACAACATTAAGAATTTAAATTATAAATAAAAATATAATTAATGTAAGTAGTTTAATAAATCTTATACTCAATCTAAATAAATCTTAGACAAATCTAATCTATATATCTACATTTATACTTATATTTATATGTATATTTGTAGATATATCTCTATTTATATCTATATTGATCCACCTATAGATATTTTCTCTATGTTAGCTAGAAATGTGGAGGTAAAAAATCAACTAAAAATTATAATAGAAAAAAACAAAAAAAATATAGAAAGAAGTAGATTTAGATAACCTGTGAATATTTATACTTTGGAGTAAGTTAAAATAAAATAAAATTTACTCAAAATATTAAAGATATATTAAGTTTAAAACCTAAATAAATTCAAGCGGCAAAATAAGATCTTACATAAAGTATATAAATTATTATAAGGTAAGAAAAAACATAAATAATTAGTAAATAATATTTTAATAACAAGAATAATAATGTCATATTAATATTGATAAATCGGGCAAACGAATATTTTTTACGTAAATATTACTACAACATTCAGATATAATGGGTTCAAACAACTAAGAAAATATTTTTTTGTGATTAATATTTGAATTGAGTGTAGTTAGTTTAATATTGAAAGCATAACATATTTTTTTTAAATGCATTCAAATTTAGAAAATAGAATAATAAAACTTATTTGAATTTGAGAAAGTTTTTAAATTTTTATCTATATTATATTAGAATGAGTGTGGTATAAATAGATATTAAATTCAAACAAGCTAATAAATATCCACATGACAATGTAACAATATTAAGTATTGAATAATATATTATCAAAAATAAAAAATAAATAGAGAATTTTCTTTTAGTTTTTTTTATCATAGGAAAAAATGGTAAAACTTATTTAAATTTGATATGAGAAATTTTTTTATATTATGATAAGAAAAGTCATAATATAAATAGGTCCACGTAACACAAGTCTAATAGATAAACTCAAAAACTAAAAATATTGAATAATAGTAATAAATGATAGATAATGTGAGGATATTTATAAATCATAAGTTTAGAAAATAAAATAAATTCAATATACAAACTTAAAATTAGAAAGGGAAAGGCTAATTAAATTTGAAATTAGAAAGTTGTTAAAATTAAATATACAATACTTAAAAAATTAGTAAAATTATGTTAAATTATTAAAAACTTACTATTAGAAATAATTGAATTTTAAATTAAAAAGTTGTTAAAACTATGATTAGAATGCTCAAACTAGGGATACTATCACGAAATTGAAGTCTTATTTATGAAAAAAATAATTAAAATACAAAATAAATTTCTAATATAGGTAATTATACTAATGAAAATTAAAAATTAAATTTTTATTAAAGCTAAAAAGAAAGAAAATTTACATAAGAAATAAGCTGACAGTGAAAATATTACAACAACATTTAGATATAATGTGTTCAAACAACTAAGAAAATATTTTTCTATGATTAATATCTGAATTGAGTGCAGTTAGTATAAGTTTGAAAGCATAGCATAATTTTTTGAAATTGCGTTCCAATTTAGAAAATAAAATGATAAGAATTATTCGAATTTAAGATGAGATTTTTTTTATTTCATAATTTTTATTTTGGAAATTATTACAGAAAGAAATAAAATGATAGTAAACATATTACTACATACATATAATATGTTCAAACAATTACGAAATTATTTTTCTAATGTTAAAATATAATTTTAAGAATATAAAATAACTTTCTAATATAGGTAATTTTATTAATGAAAATTAAAAATTAAATTTATATCTTAAAGCTAAAAAAAAAAAGTAACTACATCTAAATCAAAAATAATTATAACAGAACTCAATACATTTGGAATATAATCATCAAATAACTTATGTATTAATATTTTATCCTACATCAATTTTATAATTTAAAATAAAATATGATATTATTTTTGTTATAGGTAAAAATTAATGTAAAAACTAATTAAAATTTATAGTAGGTAAGAGAATGTATAAAAATATAGATAGTGTGAGGATACTATACATTAAATTAATTTAAAAAATTAAATTATATTTAATAATATTATAATAAATTTAATTGATTAAAAAATTTTGAATGAGAGGATACAAGCATAAAAATATAGCAAATTTCAAGAATAAAATATTTTAATTTATTAAAGACTATTAAAAGAATAATAAGCAAGACATTAATTTCACTATTAAGCTAATAAAATATTATATGATAGTATAATAATATTAAATAATAAATAATGCAATAACTATAAGAAAAAAACAAAAGAAAAAATAATTTGCGTACAAATAATGTGATAAATAAGACATATTTAACTTTTAGATAAAAATAAGTGATGGTAAAATGTTTGTTAAAATAATATGATCTATTGTGCTCAATCATGACAGATCACAATATGATATGTTTAGTATTCTTTAATATTGATAGCGAAACAAAATGCAAGACTGAAATCAAGGGTTTAAATCGTTACAAATATAATAAAAAAAATAGGTTATGCACTACGAGATTTGAACAATAATTTTATATCCTACTTCATAATTAATATCTAATTATATAATTTTTATATGAGATATCTATATTTTAAAGTTATTTGCACATGATTCAAACAACCTACATCTCCGCACATAGCGCTTAAAGTTATTTGCACATGATTCAAACTAACCTACATCACAATTTAACATGATTTATGTCCGCACATCGCGCGAATTCTTGTAATACTACTTACGAGTGAGAAGATCTCTAAAAGGAATCTTAATATTAAATTAGATCGGTAAATATTAAATTAGATCAGTAAAGAAGCCTTCACCTCATCTATTTTTCCTTGTAAAGAGTATAATAGATTATTATACTTAACTAAAATTTAAGTATTCGTTTTTTATTAATTTGTTCCTAAAGGATTTTAATATCTTTTTGAGTCATTTAGCAATAACCATATTAGCATGGAATTGACTTTTCCAGTCTATTTTTGAGTCACTGAACTTAGTACAAAGCCGCGAAGAACCAATTGCGAGAAGTATATAACCGCAGGATTCGAGTTTAAATCACATTGAAATTAAATCAGATACATATTCTATTAAATTTCAATGCCTTAGCTTATGTTAGAGCGTCAATTATCAAACGTAGAGATTAGCTAGGGAATTGATTCGTTATACTACAAATATATTATTGACCTCCAACCCAGGGATGTCACTGGCAGGAAATAAAAGAGCTAGGCACAGGCAACATTCATGGTACGGTCAAAAAAAGAAAGATCCATTTTTATTTTAAAGCAAATATGTACAATATTCCATAGGAAAACGTCGCCACCATCTTTGACTCTCCATATGAAAATCTCGGATCAGAGCTGGCGGATGTAACAATATCTACTTGAATCCAGAAATGCATAAATGGCTCACTGCAATTTTGGATTCGGATTCGCTCCCACAGATCTCAACGTCTCAGAGTGAGGCTCCCTACAACAATAGCACCAACAAAATCAGGAAACCACAATTTCACATTATATAGCAGAAGTATTTGCTAAGCATATTGAAGTACCTAGCTAGTACATCCCCGCGCATAGGATCAGGCATGACAGATTGATTATCAAAATCCTGAACATGAGCCACTTTTCTGAAAAATGATTTTTTAATGAAACTGTCGGAATCATTCAACACATTGTCCGGTTCAGCTACCTCTGGTACAGTTTCCCTTCTTGATTTCTTAACAGATACATTGGGCGAGCGCTTCAACTGATGCGTGGCAGTGTGTACCCCAAAACCCACGGACATTGCTATTAGTCCCAGCACTACATACACGGGAAAGAACTCTCCTTTCAGCCCCCTGTTTCAAGTTTAATTAACATCAAATTATCATATATTGGACTTTACCACCAATATTTTTGCAACACGAGTGCTAATTAATTACAAAAGTTTACCTTGGCTTAGTGTCTGGATGCTCAGCAGTAGTGGCATATGCCCTCAATTTGGTAAAACTAGATTTTGGAAATGTAGGATAATTTCCGCTAAGACGAGTAGTCATAGATTTAAACAAGCTCTGCAAGGTTGAATAAAAGATCGATTAGAGATCATATCTATGTAACACACATGATACAACTATGAACTATCTAATTTAACTCTGAGAAATTAAGTAATTGGACTTACCGAAGACCTGAATGCCATGATATGCAAGATAGCGAAAACAAATGGAAAGCTATAGAAAGAGCAGTGAGGGGGCGTTATACTGTTAAGAGTCTGGTTCAACTTAGTGATTGCTCTGTGTGCAGTAAGTGATGAGTCTATATACTTATTACGCATACATCGATAAGGGAGACAAATGGATAAGCATGCAGAATTAAGGACACTCGTCGACAACTAACAAGTACACTTTGCGCTATCGGTGACTCATGGAAATTTGGTATTTTCTTTTTTGGCTGACAAGCCACTCTACTTCATATTATATACTTTAATTTATATTGTTCCAAGTGTTATAACCGACTCTGAAGAGGCGAATTTTCTTTTTTTTGTGTTTTTTTGTGACAGCACGTTTGTCCAACAGGTGTTAAACTGTTAATTACATAGTGTAATGGGATAACTTTTCTAAATATAATATATATAAAAAAATATTTTTTTATATTTTGATTTCTTTTCTTATACAAAAAGCCACGTACATCCAATGTTCATGTTTAAACAAGGCAAAAATATTGAATACCTCGAGTTGCATGTTTAATGGTCAGTAGAGAAAATGTTGGAGATGGTGGTTCTAATGGTGTTTCTCTCGAAAGGTTCTACTGTGTTTCAAGGTGGCTAGTTGTCTTAAGTTTATCAGATGTGGGTGTTGTTTTGGTCTCATTATCAAATGTGTTTATTTGGGCCAAAACTTCAGTTGGCTACTTGGGCTCAAGGCTTTAGATATACTAGTTGGGCTCTACACATTTTTGGTCTGTTCAGAAGAATTATATTGAGTAGTTTTTATTAGTTGTAAATCTTGCTGTAAATATTGATTCCATTTTGGTTAGTTTGTTATAAGAGAGCAAATAGAATAGGGACATGCGGATAGGTCAGTTATATATACATTCCATTCTTTCTTATTTATATAGGAGCACTGTACAGATTACATTCATTCAAATATACAAGAAAACTTTTTCTACAAGTTTTTCTTTCAATTCTGTCATGGTATTAGAGCAGGTCTGATCTGCTCTAATATTCTTCTCCTTCTAGCTCGTTTTTTTTTTACAAATCAAATTTTCAAAAAATAGTTGTTCACTACAACAATGTCTACTGAAGCTCAAACCACTGATTCAGTAAACCCAACTACTTCGATTGCAGCTACATCTATTGCAGCGGGTTCCACTACAACTGGGAGTGGTAGATTCTGGACACCCATATTATCTTCATCCCTCAGATTATCCAGGGATGACTCTTATTTCTTCAGTCTTCAATGGAAGAGGATATGGAGGTTGGAGGAGAGCTGTTGTCATAGCTCTTTCAGCCAAGAACAAACTAGGATTCATTGATGGATCCTTAGTTGTTCCTGGTGTTGAATCTGGTCTTCAAAGAGTCTGGGCTCGTTGTAATGATGTGGTGCTCTCATGGCGGCTCAACTCAATCTTCAAGGAGATAGCAGAAAGTGTCTTGTACTCACAAAGTGCAAAGGACCTTTGGAATGACCTGGAAGACAGGCTTGGTCAGACAAATAGTGCAAAGTTGTTCCAATTACAAAAGGAATTAAGTGTTGTCATGCAAGGTAATTCTAGTGTATCAGGATATTTCACAAAAATGAAGAGTATGGGATGGATTAGATGCACTGAACACCTTTTTTGCTTGTGTTTGTGAATGTGAGTGTGGTGCTTAAGCAAAGAATTTCAAGGCTCACCAAGATGAGAGACTGCTTCAGTTCTTAATGGGTCGAAATGACACTTTCATAGGAGTCATGAGCAATATTCTTTTGTCTTCTCCCCTACCTTCAATTGGACAAGCATATTCCTTAGTTATCCAAGATGAAAAACAGAAGGAAATTCATGCTACACCTGCTTATCCAGGAGATGCTGCATCCTGCATTGCAGCAAATCAATCAGGAGGGGTCAAGAAATACAGCGAATACAAATGAAATAAAGGAGGCTTTGAGGGAAAGAAATGTTATGGTATATGTGCTTACTGCAAGAAACCAGGACATAGCATTGAGAAATTTTATAGGATTCATGGTTTCCCTGCAGATTTTAAGTTCACAAAACAGAAGAAATTTCAGGGGTCAGCACAAGCAAACAATGCTTTCAATTTAGGGGAAAGCAGTGAGCAAGGAGCTATCAATGCTACAGATGTGCAGACACTTACAACGGAGAATGTGACTCAATTGCTGCAGTTGCTCTAGCAAGTCAACATGGGACAACAAAATGCTGCTACTCCTGATGCATATGCAAATGTCAATTGTGCTGGTATAGCTAAATTCTTTAACTCATATGCTTGTTTTGTTCAAATAGATGAAAAGTCATGGATAATGGATAGTGGTGCATTTGAACACATGACTTTTAACAAAGGGTTTCTTTCTGATTTCAAACCTTTGCCTAAGCCTGTAATGGTTACTCTGCCTAATTCTCATAGAGTCAAAGTTACACATTCTGGTTCTGTTTCTATTTTACCTAACTTGGCATTAAAGAATGTGCTCTATATTCCTTCTTTTAAATTCAATCTGATGTCTGTACATAAGTTGTGCAAATATCTCAAGTAATTTGTATTTTTCACTCCTACTTCTTGTTTTCTACTGCAGGGCCCTTCACTGAAGAGCCCTCTGGTGATTGGTAAGGAGAAAGGAGGCCTCTACATCATCAAGCCAAGAGCTTCAACATCTGTTTCCAAGAGTTTTCTCAAGTCTAATAGTAGTTTAGTTTCTAAAAATAGGGCAGTCTCTGTTCCTAAGTTTAATTCCTGTTTCAGTTTTTCTAATTCCAATGTAAAAGGCAAATTATAGCACTATAGGCTAGGTCATATGCCATTAAGCAGTATGAGAAATATATCAAGCATTTTTGTTTCTTCTTGCTCAAATTTTATTAATCCTTGTATTATTTGTCCTATGGCAAGACAATCAAAGCTCCCTTTTCCTTCAAGCTCTATTTCAACAAAATCAGTGTTTGAATTAATCATGTGGATACTTGGGGACCATATAAGAGTCCTACTTATGATAGTTTTAGATATTTTCTTACTATTGTGGATGATTTTAGTAGGGGTACTTGGACCTATTTACTTAGCAAAAAGTCAAATGCCTTTCCTATTTTGAAATCTTTTCTGGCAATGGTAGAAAGACAATTGTCATGACCCAAATCTCGAACCTGATCGTGATGGAGCCTCTCGTGAAGACAAGGCCAGCCAGTCAACCCAATTAATCCTTTCAAAATAATTATTTAACAAAATTATAGTGCAACATGGTTTTTAATAATACCAAATAGCGAAAATCCAACCCAACATAGCCTTAATCAGGGTGTCACAAGTCTACTAATTATGAAATCCGATACAATAATTTGAATAACTTAGAAATAATAAGATAAAGGAGTCACGGGGGCTGCGGACGCCAACAGCTACCTCGTAGTCTCCGAACACCACCTGGACTGGAAAGATCAGCTCTCAGATATAAAAATCTGCTATGCCTGAATCTGCACACACGGTGCGGGGAATAATGTGAGTACTCCGACCCAGTGAGTAATAAAAATAAATAATGACTGAAAGCATGAAATCTCATAAAGGCACAATTAACGCTATCTCAAGCAGTAAAATCAATTATACAATAAACCGTGGAGTATCAGATAAAATCTCTTTTAAAGCAGTGAAGACAATTAATTTCAACAAGTAAGGATTAATCAAAGCTTGCCCCTCGGGCTCAATATGTAAATCTCAGTATAGTATCAGCCCCACGGGCTCACTCCCAACTCACCAGCACACAACATCAGCCCCTCGGTCTCACTCCCAACTCACCAAACACAAACAACGGCCTCTCGGGCCCACTCCCAACTCACCTGGGTACCCTGCGCTCACTAGGGGTGT
>MU761767.1:23122-67188 GCA_026770625.1 Nicotiana glauca | reverse complement strand
TAGGTTTAGCAAGCTAGGGAGTTGGTGTTAGACACTCTGTATTAGCAAGTAGTTAAGATTGCACGGAGATTCGAGGATATCCAAGACCATGATAGAGATAGGAAGGCTAAGAGGCCTCGTAGAACATGGGGATTTAGTGGTGGTCATGTTGTAGTTTTAGCCCGTCATGGTAGGGGCTATGTGAGCCGCCCAGTTCATTCAGCACTTCCAGCTTCTAGTGGTGCTCTGTTTGTATCGAGGTCCCGGGTTACACACTTTGCTCAGCCACTTTCTGGTGCACCTCCTGCATGGGGGTGCCTTCAGCGGTCGGTCCAGCCAACCAGGCCCGAGCTAGTCCTAATTGTCATATCCATCGAGAGTTTGTTTTTGAGTGTGGTGATACTCGCCATATGGTCAGAGACTTTCCCAAACTCAGTAGGGGTGCACCTTCCCAGACTACTCGGGCTCCATAGATTCAATCAAGTCTGTAGACTTTTCAAGCCATGATTGCTACCCTAGTTGTCGCTGCGCCCATCCAACTAGAGGTAGAGGTCAGGCAGGTAGAGTTCATCCTAGAGGGAGAGGCCAGGCAAAAGATATTATTCTCTTTTTGCTAGGACAGGAGCAGTTACTTCAGACTCAGTCATTACAGGTATTGTTTCGGTCTGTCATAGAAGTCTTATTTGATCCAGGCTCTACTTATTCCTTTGTATCATCTTACTTTGCTCCATAATTGGGTATATCTCATGTTTCCTTGAGTCCTCCTATTTATGTGTCTACACTTATGGGGGATTCTATTATTGTAGATCGTGTGTATCGGTCGTATCTAGTTGTTATTGGTGGCTTTGATACCAAAGTTGATATGTTACTAATTAGTATGGTAGACTTTGATGTTACCTTGGGTATGGATTGATTGTCACCCTATCATGCTATTCTTAATTGTTATGCCAAGACTGTGACACTAGATATGTCAGGTTTACCACGGTTAGAGTGGAGGGGTGCATTAGATTATGTGCCTAGAAGGGTTATATCATTTCTAAAGGCTCACCGGATGGTTGATAAGGGGTGTAATTGTTAAATAGCCTTTGCACGAGATGTCACTACTGATACCCCTGCCATTGAGTCAATTCCAGTAGTGAGAGACATTCCAGATGTATTTCCAGCAAATCTTCAAGGCATGCCGCCCGATAGGGATATCGATTTTGGTATTGACTTATCGCCGGGCACTCAGTCCATTTCTATTCCACCATACCATATGGCTCCAACTGAGATAAAGGAGTTAAAGGAGTAGTTACAGGAATTGCTTGATAAAGGATTCATTCGGCCTAGTGTATCACCGTAGGGTGCTCCAGTATTGTTTGTGAAGAAGAAAGATGAATCGATGCGCATCTTTATTGATTATCGTTAGTTGAACAAGGTTAAAGTGAAGAACAAGTATCCATTTCCATGCATTGATGACCTATTTGATCAGCTACAGGGTGCCAGAGTATTTTCCAAGATTGACCTGGGATCAAGTTATCATTAGTTGAAGATTCGGGATCCAGATATTCTGAAGACTGTCTTTAGGACTTGGTATGGTCACTACAAGTTCCTCGTGATGTATTTCGGGCTGACCAATGCCCTAGCAGCATTTATGCACTTGATGAACGGTGTGTTCCAACCTTATCTTGATTCATTAACTTGCGGCAACGGAGGTTGTTAGAATTACTTAAGGACTATGATATCACTATTCTATACCATCCCTAGAAAGCCAATGTGGTGGCCTATGCCTTGGGTCGAAAGGCTGAGAGCTTGTGCAGTTTAGCATATCTACCAGTAGCACAGAGGTCATTAGCATTGGAGGTTCAGGCTTTAGCCAACTATTTTATTAGGTTATATGTTTCGGATCCCATTCGAGTTCTTACCTGTGTGGTTTCCCGGTCTTCTCTCTATGACTGTTCAGAAAGCGTCAGTATGATGACCCCTATTTATTTGAACTCAAGGACACAGTTCAGCATGGTGATGCTAAGGAGGTCACTATCAGGGATGACGTTATGTTACAAATGCAAGGCAGGCTATGTGTGCCCAACGTGAGTTAGGAACAGGGTTTTAGTTGAGTACAACATTTCACCCTCAAACAGATGGACAGTCCGAGTGCATTATTCATATATTGGATGAAATGCTTTGTGCGTGTATGATGGAGTTTGGGGGTTCTTGGGATCATTTTTTATCGCTTGCGGAGTTTGCGTACAACAACAGCTACCATTCGAGCATCTAGATGGCTCCGTATGATGCCTCGTATGGGAGTCAGTGTCGGTCGTCGGTCATCGGTCTGTTGGTTTGAGCCGGGAAAGGCTAGGTTATTAGGTACAGACTTGGTTCAGGATGCTTTGGAAAAGGTCAAATTTATTCAAGATCGACTTTGCACAGCCCAATCTAGACATAAGAGTTATGCAGATCGGAGGGTTCATGAAATTGCATTCATGGTTGGGTAGCGGGTCTTGCTCTGGGTTTCACCCATGAAGGGTGTTATGAGGTTCGGGAAGAAGGGAAAGTTGAGCCCCAGGTATATTGGACCTTTTGAGATTCTTGAGAGGATTGGAGAGGTGGAATACAAGATTGCCCTACCACCTAGTCTAGCTACAGTTCATCCCATATTCCATGTTTCTATGCTTCAGAAGTATCACGGTGATCCGTCCCATGTGTTAGACTTCAGCTAAATCCAGTTGGACAAGGATCTGTCTTATTTTAAGGAGTCGGTGGCCATCTTGGACCTGCAGGTCCGGATGTTGAAATCAAAGAATATTACTTTAGTAAAGGCTCAATGGAGGGGTCATCCGATCGAGGAGACGACCTGGGAGATCGAGCACAATATGCGGAGTCATTATCCTCATCTATTCACCACTTCAAGTATGTCCATATGCATGTTTGAGGATGAACATTTATTTTAAGATGGGGGAGAATGTAACGACCCGATTTGTCATTTTATGTAATTGCACCCCATTACCATGTTTATTGCTTCACACTTGTATGTTTATGTCTTTATGACTTGAGGGGTTCATTAGTTTCATTCTGGGAGGCTTTCGATTTGATTTGGACCCTTGATTCTAGACTTAAAAGTTTAAATTTGAAAATGCTGACCAAACTTTAACTTTTGTGAAAACAACCCTAGAACTGTGTTTTTATGAATCTAATAGCTTCGTATCGTGATTTCGGAGTTGGGCGTATGCCCGGAATTGATTTTGGAATTCGTAGGTTGATTTGTAATGATTTGTCAAAATTTGGCAATTTTAAGTTGAAAAGTTTGACCGTAGGTTGACTTTTAGGTATTGAACTCGGAATTTGATTTTGGAACTTGAAAAAGGTTTGTTATGGAATCTAGTACTTGTCTGTAAAATTTGGCGCCATTCGATAGGAATCAGACGCGTAGTAGTAACTTTCGAAATTCTTGAATTTTTTTTTTGAAATTCTTGCATTTTTTAGTTCAATTCGTAGTTTTAGACTTGTGTGTATATTTGTTGAATTTTTGGGAAAAGTATAAAAATTTTAACTTTATTTAATACAATTGAATTCTCTAACATTGTTTGATGATATTGAGTCGATTTTGGTTAGATTTGAGCCGTGTAGAGGCAGATTTTAAGGGAAAAGCTATTTTCGAGTGTTGAATTGGCCTAACTGAGGTAAGTAATTTGCCTAACTTTGTGTGGGGGAACTACCCCTTAGGATTGGTATTGTTTGATTTAATTGTCTAAGTGAAATCCGTGTACGCAAGGAGACGAGTGGGTACACGGGTTGTACGTAATATTTGACCGGTTTAGGCTACTTAGACTATTTTCATGCTTTAATTGAAATGTCATATTATGTTATAATTCTCATAGTTAAATCATCCTTAATTGTGTTAGACTATCCTTAAATGTCTTAGTTGACTTGTTTAGTAATTATTCTATATCCTACTTGCTAAATTGCTCCAATGCATTAGTTGAACTTATTTTTTCCTTTATTGTCTCATGTTATCTCTTCATTGTTAATTATCATTGTCGAATTAATTGTTCATGTTCCCCCTTTATTTGTTGACTTTTGTTGTTTGATACTCATTGTTGAAGATTATTTCCTTTATTGTGAGTTAGTCTTATCTAATAACATTATTACACATAGGTTTCTCATTATTGAGTTATTTGATGCTGGGCTAATAGAAGTTGTTAATATGTTGAGGCGATGCTGGTTATTATTGAAACATTTATCCTATTGAGCATTTTCCATTCATTATTGTTGTTGATATTCTCGTATACGTTGTATTTGAGCCATGACCTATTATTGTAAAAATATTTACATTGTTGTTATTGGCAAGTTGTGTTATGTGGGTACTTGTAATACGAGTTATTATTGTGATATGATATTGATGCGCATGTGGCGATATAAGGCTTGGTTGATGTGCATGTGACAGTATACGGTGGGACTTATGTGTGTGCTGCTTGTAGGAGAACTATGTGAAGTCACGCGGTGTCATAAGGTGGACTAAAGTTCGTGTAGCTATTTCGAGAAAACTATTTTCAAAATCTATTTTCAAAGGTAAGGCTCACGCGGAGGCATAAGGAAGGGTTGAGATTGAAATTGAGAAATGTGAGAATACGAGGCGGTACCTTGATTGTTATTCTTGATTACAGAGGTGGTAACTCGGTTTGATTTCATTATACTTGTGGTACCTCGTTGTGTTTCTTGCTGTTATTTTATGTTGTAAAGAGCGGTGGTAGGAATATTTCTTATTGCTACATTCGTTATTATTCTAGTAGTTGTAGTACGTACATGATCTTTTTATCACTCTAGTTTCTTCCTTTATTCTATTTCTACTGTTATTTTTGCGGTATTAGATCATGCTATCATCTTGCTTCGTATTAGTTGCTTTCGTACTTCCCACTTTATATTCATATTTCATTTTATACTGTCTATTTTATATCTTACTAGGTGTCTCGATCTGGCCTTGTCACCATTCTACTAAGGTTAGGTTTGACACTTGTTGGGTACCATTGTGGTGTACACATGCAATGCTTCTGCACATCTTTTTATGCAGATCCGGGTACGTCTGCTCATGCAGGTAGATAGAGATTCCTGCTAAATATTTTATCGAGACTTTAAGGTATGCATGATCGGTGTCCGTAGGCCTCGGGGTCACCTTCCTTTATCCTTATTTGCTATTGTATTTACTTTTAGACAGATATAGTAGTTACTCTTTTTATACTCTCTAGAGCTTATGACACGGTTCCGCCGGTTTTGGGGTGTGTAGTGTGAGACTAGATTTTCGGAAGGTTTTCATCTGTTGTTCAGTTATTTTCTGCAATTTGTTAATTCATATATGTTCAGTTTTCATTATTGTTAGGTCTACCAAGTCGTCGAGATAGGTGCCATCATGATATCCTATAGAGAAAAATTGGGGTCGTGACAATGAACTTTCGAATTTTGAAATCAATGTCAATTCATACCAAAACAACTCCGATTGACTTCAAATTTCGCACAAAAGTTATATATAACATGGCGAATCTATTCCAACTTCCGGAATTGAATTTCGATCCTGATATCAATAAAGTCAACTCCCGGTCAAACTTTCCAATCTTCCAACATTTAACTCTCCAATTGTCGTCATTTACAGAAAAACGACCTCCGGACCTCCAAATCAACATTCGGACACACTCCTTAGTCTAAAATTACCATACAGAGTATTGGGACCATCAAAACTCCATTCCGGAGTGGTCTACTCAAAAGTCAAACTACAGTCACTCTACCAATCAAGCCTCCTACTTAGGGAATATGTGTTTACACTAAGAAAATTACTCAGTACCAAAACCAAGCACCCCCGGAAAGTCACATAATCATGATACAACATAGAGGAGGCAATAAATAGGGAATCGGAGTTAAAATACTCAAAATGACCGGTCGGATCGTTGCAATTATAGTCAATTTATGATGAATGCTCACAACACTTCACGTCAACCTAATAAAATGCGACAATGAAATAAAAAGATTTATGCATGCAATGTCAATTAGTTGAGATTAAGTTTTAGTAGTTAAACTATTATGTTTATTTCTAGTCCAATGATTACTTGAATTATGACAGAGATAATGGAGCACATAGACAGTGAAAATATTGTAATGTTTATACGTAGAATTTGGTTTAGTTTTTGAAAGAATCTTTCCTCAAATGTGTTCAAAAATACTTTTGAAAAACTAAATTAAAATTTGTGTTTTATTAATTAAAAAAAACTAAAACTCAACAACTTTTATAGCCTATTTGGTCAAGTTTCTTTTTCTGCCAAAAATATTTTTTTTTAAAGTTAAGGTGTTTGGCTAAACTTTTAGAAGAAAATTAAAAAAAATATTTTTGATTAGAAGTAGAATTAATTTTGCTTAGCAAAAAGGTAATTTCTCCCAGAAAAAAATTTATTGAATAATACTTTTAAGAAAAACATACTTATATCCTATTTTGGCCAAGCTTCATAAATCGACTTATTTTAAAAAGTATTTTTTAGAAAACTACTTTTGGTGACAAGTAATTTGTGCTTGACTAATTAATTTAAAAAGCAATTTTGAGCAGCAATTAGTTTTTGACCAAGCTTGTAAAATGTGTCTCCAAAAGCCTGTTTGACCAAGCTTAAAAAATTAGCTTACTTTGAGAAATACTTTTCTGTCAAGCTTTTGAAAGTACTTTTAAGTGTATTTTCTCAAAAGTATTTTTTCTCTAACAAAAAAATTCTTTTGGTCAAAATAAACTTGACCAAAGATTATTAAATTTACTAATTACTGATCAAAAGTAATTTTTAAATTCATTAGTCAAACATAAATTTTTATCAAAAATATTTTCTTGAAACGTATATTTGAAAATATATATTTATCAAAATATGATTTTAGAAGTTTGACCAAACAGGCTATTCGACTGTTCAAAATTCTCAAAAAACATAAGGGAAAGTAATGTCGTCTAACCCATTATAGATTTCTTTACTCATTGTACCTTAACTATGAAAGTTACTTTCATGATCGCAAATAGGACCCGATCATGATGGCGCCTCTCGTGAAACAAGGCCAGCCGACACAAATCCCAAACCAATTAACAGTTATAAAAATTCATAATTAAGTCATTAATAAGTGATAAATCCCAAAATAGAGCAAAATAAAATAAATGCGGAAACAACACAGCCCGACATCAAGGTATCACTAGTCGTGAGCATCTAAAATCCATCTAAAAGTATGAAAAGACAACATAGTCTAATACAAAGCTAGAACAAGCGAAATAAAGGTAGGAAGGAGAAGCACTAGGCTAGGGGTGGGCGTTCGGTCGGTTCGGTTCGGTTTGAAGAAATTCGATTTGGTTATTCGGTTTTCACTTTTGTAAAAGTAGCAACCGAAACCGAACTGAAATATATTCGTTTTTCTAATTTCGGTTCGGTTATTCCGGTTCGGTTTTCGATTTTGTAAAAGTAGTAACCGAAACCTGGCAAATTCATTATTTTTTCTCAAAACTTCGAAATTGTTGGAAATATTGTGTTTATAAAAAAAAATAGACTAAACTTTGCACACTAATATGGATTATAAAATTCAAACATAGTGTAAATTACAGCTCTATGTGAAATCCTCCCGGTATCTATCATATATGCTATGGAAATTTTAATAGAGTGAAAGTCCTTAAGATTGGGAAGTTGATGGACTTACTTAATTGTGTTGAGTCTTTGATAGATTGGACCTAATAATATTAATTTATTACCTATGGGCTTAGCCTATATATAACTTTGTAACGACCCGGACGGTCTTTTTTGGAATTTACAACCCGATCCCCCATTAATTATTTCCCCTAAGTTTGTTTCTGCTATTTTGGTTTGCCGAGACATTCGGTGTTAGGATTCGGAGTGTTTTGGGACACTTAGTCCCTAAATGAGAGCTTACGAGTTGAAAAATGATCCATATTCGGAACATGAAGATGACCTCGGAATGAAAATCCGATGGTTCTATTAGGTGATTTCGGGGTTGAGAGCGTGTTCGGAAGGTATTTTGGAGGTTCGTAACTCATTTAGGCTTGAAATGCCGAAGTTTGAATTTTTTAAGTTTCCGGTCCGATAGTGAATTTTTGATCGTGGAGTCGGATTCGAATTTCGGAAGTTGTTGTAGCTCCATCATGTCATTTGGGACGTGCGTGCAAAATTTCAGGTCATTCGGGCGAGGTTCGGTTAGATTTTTTATCGAAAGCGTGTTTTGTTGGAATTTGAAGTTCTTAGGCTTGAATCTTTGATTTAATTGGATTTTCGGTATTGTTTTAGGTGTTTTAAGGATTGGTACAAGTTTGAATGAGGTATTAGGGGGTATTGGTACTTTTGATTGAGGTCCCGGGGGTCTCGGGATGAACTCGGATGGCTAAACGGAGAATTTTTGGACTTATGAAGATTTTAGGCCTGCTGCTTCTGGTATTTTCTCTTATGCGGTTTTGAAGCCGTAGAAGCGGAGCCACTTAAGCGGCTAAGCAGCCGCATAAGCAGAAGTGGGCGTTTGGCCAGGAACCGCAGAAGCGGAGATTTGTTCCGCTGAAGCGGACTCGTTTCTGCGATGGGAAGACCGCATAAGCGGTTGGTCGGGCTTTGAAGGAGACCGCAGAAGCGGTTAATTTTTCCGCAAAAGCGGGACCGCAGAAGCGAAAAATGGTCTGTACAGAATGTTTAAGTTTTAGAAATTGGACTTCGTTTCCATTTCCCATTTTTAATGATTTGGAGCTCGGTGTGAGCGATTTTTGGACAGATTTTCTTGGAGAATAACGGGGTAAGTGTTCTTAACTCAATTTTTGTTGTATAACTCGAATCTATTACAAGTTTTGGTGTTTAATCTGAGAATTTTGTTGAAAGGGGGTTGAAAACCCTCTTGGATAGAATCACTGATATGAATGTCGAAATGATATGAGAATTTTGTAATTTTGGTATGGTTAGACTCGTGAGAGTGCGAGGTTTCTGGAAATGTAAATTTTACCCGGTTCCGAGACGTGGGGCCCGATGGGTATTTTGGTCATTTTACCTATTTTCGCGCCCTAGCTTTAATTTTTATAGTGGAATCGGTTGTTTGCAATATTATTTACAATGTGCAATTTAATTGAATAAATTTGAGCCATTTGGAGTCGGATACTCGTGGCAAGAACGTGGTGTTGGATTGATTTTGAGCCGGTTCGAGGTAAGTGGCTTGTCTAACTTTGTGTGGGGGACCTTTCCCCTTAGGATTTGTTCTTGATATTTGAGTGCCTTGTACGTGAGGTGACGAGCGCGTACTTGAACTAATTATTGAAAACCCGAATTTTTACTTAAAATACTTGAACTGAATTTCTTTCGTATTTGCTTTATCCTACTTGCTATTATAGCCTGTGCTAGTATAGAAAAGCATGTTTAATTGATTCAAATTGCCTATTTGCTTAAATTGCCTTAATTGTAATTACGTGGAGCATGTTAGACCAGAATTATTTGTTGCCTTGTACTGTTGTACTTCAATTTCTGAATATTTCTTTGATTTTGGTTGCGCATTTACATTGGGACTACGGGACGGTATCCCGGGAGATTCCCCTACACTTGATTTTGGTTGCGCATTTACATTGGGACTACGGGACGATATCCCGGGAGATTCCCCTACACTTTTATTTTGGGACTACAGGACGGTATCCCGGGAGATCCCTCTGCACTTTTATTTTGGCACTTCGGGACGGTATCCGGGAGATTCCCCTGCACTTTTACTTTGGGACTACGGGATGGTATCCCAGGAGATCCCCCTGCACTTTTATTTTCGAACTATGGGACGGTATCCCGGGAGATCCCGCTGTACTTAAATGATTGGACTATGGGATGGTATCCCGGGAGATTCTTTGATACTGGTACAAGAGTTTGACTACGGGACGGTATCCCGGGTGATCCATTGGACAGTTGAGGGGAGGGCTACAGGACGGTATCCTGGGAGACCTTCATTGGTATTTGAGATTGAGTTATGGTTACCCTGTGTTTCTGCTTTATCCTGGTAGTTACCATTGTTTCGTTGATTTGCCTTACTACACTGCTGCGTTTAATTATTTTGTCAGATTTCCACATTGTTAATTATTGCTACTGTTATATTTTTGCCTCAGTAAGGCCCTAACCTTTCCTCGTCACTACCAACCGAGGTTAGGCTTGGCACTTACTGAGTACCGCTGTGGTGTACTCATGCCCTTCCTGCGCATGTTTTTCATGTGCAGATCATATAGGTACCTCTACTCAGGCGCACTATCCTTGAGGCGAGGAGACATACGGAGACTTCGAGGTATATCTGCAGCGTCCGTAGACCGAAGAGTCTTCTTCTTATTCTAGTTGTAGAGTTGTTATCCTATCATACTTTGATGTAATCATTCTGGAGGTTAGAGTACTTATTGGAATTCTATTAGCCTGTGTTTCCCGTGAGTTTTCGGGTCTTTGGGATTTGGTTGTAAACTTCCGCATATTCTTAGAGTTGTACAGGCCGGACGGTCTTATACTCAGTTGTTATTTTTCATATGTTCAGTTTTAAATTGGTTTCCCCGCAAATAATTATATCTTTTCTGCAATACTTGGCTTACCTGGTCGTGGAGACTAGGTATCATCACGACATGTTCAATATCGGTGAACTAGGGTTATGACAAACTTAAAGAACCTATATGCTAATAATTTGATTTTTCAGTTAACCGAACTAAATAACTTAACAACCGAAAACCGAACCGAAAAACTGAAATTTTAAAATTTTAAACCGAAACCGACCGAACAAACTGAATAACCGAAACCGAAATAAATAAAAAAATTTGGTTCGGTCGGTTTATTCGGCTCCGACCGAAATATGCCCACCCTTACACTGGGCTGCGAACACCTAGCAGCTACCTAATCAACTCCAAACAAGCCTGCTGGAAGCAAATCATCCCTCGCTAGCGTGACCCGAGACTCCTGAATCTAGACACAGGGGTGCAGGGAGTAATGTGAGTATGCCAACTCAGTAAGTAATAAAAGTAAAGGCAACTAAGCGAAAAGAAAATACGTAAATACACAGCAAAATGCTACAACGAGGCAGTGTAAACCAGCACAATACAGTAAAATAGTAAAAGGTCATAAAACATCTTTCAGCAGTTCAAATGAGTGAATGAAAAGAGGTATAAAAGATAGAATCACAATCAGCCCCTCGGGCAAAATACCAACAGAACCAGCCTATCGGGCTATCTCACAATCACTTGTATCAGACCCTCGGGCAATAACATGGAATAACTTCAGCCCCTAGGACAATATCACATCACAAACTGGGTATCCGCGCTTACTAGGGGTGTACAGACTCCGGGAGGGACCCCTTATGGCCCAAGCGCAATAACAAGTCATCTCGTAGCATAATCAACAGGCTCTCGGCCTTATATCAATGCCAAGTTAGTGTAACGCGCTTCTGTGCGCAGCCAGATCCAATAACATCATCACAACACGGGCCCTCGGTCTCACTCAGTCAGAACACCCTCAAGCCCCTCGGGCTGACAGTAAAACAAGTACTCAGCTTAAAATATCATTTATGAAATTAGGAGGAGTGAATAAAATCGAGTTATGAAAACAGTAAGAATATAGCATCACTGAGTGTAGTATTAAACCGAAAACAGTGAGAAAAATAGTAGTAAAATCCCCTAAGGGTCCAAACAATTGGCACAAGACCCAGACGCACATTTAGCCTCAAACACAATGATATTTTCCAAAATATAACGATATCAAATAATTTTAAAGTAAATACGCGACTTAACAGTCGTACGGGATGGACCAAGTCACAATCCCCAATGGTGTATGACCCCACACTCGTCATCTAGCATGTGCGTCACCTCAAAATAATATAACGATGTGAAATCCGGGGTTTCATACCCTCAGGACAATATTTACGATCATTACTTACCTCTAAGGTCCAAACTCTAGCCCGCGATGCCTTTGCCTCTCGTCTCAGCCTCAACTCGCATTGAATCTAACCAAAATCAGAATCAAAACATCAAAATATGCTAAGGGAACGAAGCACATGCGAAAATAATCAAATTACGACACGAATCTCGAAATTAACCAAACCCGACCCGAGGGACCACGTCTCGAAATCCGAAAAAATTAACATCAATGGAATCCTTATCTTCCCACAAGTTCATGCATATCAAATTTACCAAAATCCAACCACAAATGACCCCTCAAATTCCAAATTCTAGGTCTCCAATTTCAAGACCTAGCTTCTTCAATATTTACAAACAATTTTTCATAAATTTCAAGCCTAATCAGTGAAATAACACCATAATAACGAGTTTTATGTTCAAAAATATTACCTCAATAAAGTTCCCTCTGATTCCCTCTTCAAAATCCCCCAAAAAGCTCCAAAACCTATTTTAAAATGGTGAAGAAAGTCTGAAAATCGCAAAGGATGGGATATATATTTTTTGACCCCGGGATTCCGCATCTGCGGTCCTTTTCTGCTTCTGCAGCCCCGCTTCTACGGACTAATCCACTGCACCTGCGGTTTTCACGTAAAGGTCTGGGACCGCACCTGCAATCGAACACTCGCACCTGCGATACCGCAGGTGCGCTCAAACAGCTACTTCTGGGGTTCCAGCTCCCATGGCCAATTCCGTATCTGCGATCCACTAGGTGCTTCTACAAGCCCGCACCTGCGGTCCCCTAGCCGCAAGTGCGGTTATGACAGCAAACTCAACTTTAGCTGCCACCTCCTAATTCCTAACTTTCCGTCAACCATCCAAAACCACCTCGAGGCCCCCGGGACCTCTACCAAAAGCACACACCAATCACATACGACTATCCAAACCTATACCAATCTTCAAAATACCTTAAACAACATCAAATCAACCAAATCACATCGGATTCAAGCCTAAGGTTCCAAAAATCTCCCGAATTACGCTTTTGTTCAAAAAGTCTATCAAACCACGTCCGAATGACCTGAAATTTTGCACACATATCCCAAATGACAGAACGAACCTACTGCAACTCCCGAAATTTCATTCTGACCCCTATATCAAAATCTCACCTATCAACCAGAAGACGCCTAAAAATCCGTCTTCACCTATTCAAGCCTAAAGTTACTCCGGACCACCAAAACACATTCCAATCACACTCCTAAGTTCCAAATCACCTTCTGAAGCTATCCGAACCATTGGTCTTCACATCCAAGCCCTTTTCACATAAGTCAACTTCTGTTTGACTTTTCCAACTTAAGCTTACTCAAAAGAGACTAAGTGTCTCAATCCTTACCAAAACCATTCCCGATTTGAACCGACTACCCCGATACCACATAACACGGATAAACAAAGCATAAGAAAGCAAAAATAGGGGAAACGAAGTGGTAACACATGAAATGACCGCCCCGGTTGTTACATCCTCCCCCTCTTAAATAAACGTTCATCCTCGAACGGGTCAAGAAATACACCTAAAGCCTCGAATAGGTGAGGATATCTGCTCCGCATCTCCCGCTCGATCTCCTAGGTAGCCGACCTCTGAATTACACCTTCACTAAAGCTATATCCTTTGACCTCAACTTTTGAATCTGACGCCCCAAAATAGCTAATGGCTCCACATCATAAGTAAAATCATCATCTAGCTGAACCGGGCTAAAATCTAGAACATGCGGCAGGTCTTCAATATACTTCCAGAGCATAGAAACATGAAACAGTGTATGCACACTCGACAAGTTGGGTGGCAAGGCAAGCTCATAAGCCACCTCCCCAATCCTCCGAAGTACCTTAAAAGGCCCAATGAACCGAGGATTCAATTTACCTTTCTTCCCAAACCTCATAACACCCTTCATGGGTGAAACCTTCAACAGAACCTTCTCACCAACCATGTAAGACACATACTAAACCTTCCTGTCAGCATAACTCTTCTATCTCGACTGCGCTGTAATAACCCTCTCCTGAATCACCTTCACCTTGTCTAAAGCATCATGCGCTAAGTCTGTACCCAATAGCCTAGTTTCGCCCGACTCAAACCAACCGACAGGATATCTACACCATCTTCCATCCAAAGCCTCATATGGAGCCATCTGAATACTCGACCGGTAACTATTGTTATAAGCAAACTTCGCGAGCAGTAGAAACTGATCCCATGACCCTCCAAAATCAATGACACAAGCACGTAACATGTCCTCAAATATTTGAATAGTGCGCTCGGACTGCCCGTCCGTCTGTAGGCGAAAGCCGTGCTTAACTCAACCTGAGTACCCAACTCTCGTTGTACCGACCTCCAAAACTGTGATGTAAACTGAGTACCTTTATCTAAAATGATGGAAACTGGGACACTATGCAAATGAACGATCTCCTGGATATATATCTCTACCAATCGCTCTGAAAAATAGGTAGTACATACAAGAATGAAGTGCATGGACTTGGTCAACCGATCCACAACCACACAAATAGAATCAAACTTCTTCAAAGTCTGTAGGAGCCCAACTATGAAGTCCATGGTGATCCGCTCCCACTTCCACTCTGGAATGTCCATCTGCTAAAGCAAGCCACCTGGTCTCTGATGCTCATATTTCACCTGCTGACAATTGAGACACCGAGCTACAAATCCTACAATGTCCTTTTTCATTCTCCTCCACCAATAATGCTCCCTTAGATCCTGATACATCTTTGCGGCACCCAGATGAATGGAATACCGCGAGCTATGGGCCTCTTCCTGAATCAACTCCTGAAGCCCATCCACATTGGGCACACAAATCCGATCCTGCATCCTCAATACCCTATCATCACCAATGGTCACATCTCGAGCATCATCCTGCTAAACCTTGTCCTTAAGGATGAGCGAATGAGGATCATCATACTGGCACTCTCTGATGCGATCATATAAGGAAGGTTGAGAAATCACACTAGCTAATACCCGACTGGGATCCGAAATATCCAACCTCATGAACTGATTGGCCAAGGCCTAAAAATTGACTGCAAGGGGACTCTCCCCAATAGTAATATATGCCAAACTCCCCATACTTACCGCCTTCCGGCTCAAAGCATCAGCCCCCACATTGGCCTTCCCCAGATAGTACAAGAAGGTAATATCATAATCCTTTAGTAGCTCCAACTATTTCCGCTGCTTCAAATTGAAATCCTTCTGCTTTAACAAGTGTTGGAGGCTATGATGATTTGTAAATACCTCACAAGACACACCATACAGATAATGCCTCCAAATCTTCAACGCATGAACAATGGCATCGAACTCCAAATCATGAACAGGGTAGTTCTTCTCATGGGGCTTCAACTGACGAGAAGCATAAGCAATAACTCTACCCTCCTGCATCAATACACATCCAATACCCACTCTCAAAGCATCACAATACATTGTATATGAACCTGAAGCTGATGGCAATACTAATACTGGGGCTGTGGTCAAGGAAGTCTTGAGCTTCTGGAAGCTCCGCTCACACTCATACGACCACTAAAATGGAGCACCCTTCTGAGTCAACTTGGTCAAGGGCGATACGATAGATGAAAATCCCTAAACAAACCGGTGGTAATAACCCGCCAAACCAAGGAAGCGGTGAAACTGTATGGCTAAGGACGGTCTGGGCCAACTCTGAACCGCCTCTATCTTCTTTGGATCAACCTAAATACCCTTGATGGACACCACGTGCCCCAAGAAAGACATTGAACTGAGCCAAAACTCACATTTGGAGAACTTTGCATAAAGTTTCTCCTCCCTCAATCTCTGCAACACCAATCTCAAATACTCTGCGTGCTCCTCCTGACTGTGCAAGTATACCAGAATATCATTAATGAAAACAATAATGAACGAGTCGAGATAAGGCCGAAACACACTATTCATCAAATGTATGAACATTGTCGGGCAATTGGTCAGCCCAAAATACATCACAAGGAACTCATAGTGACCATATCGGGTCCTAAAAGCTATCTTGAGAATATCCGAGTCCCTGATCTTTAGCTGGTTGTACCCAAAATGCAGATCAATCTTAGAGAGCACTCTCGCTCCCTGAAGTTGGTCGAACAAATCATCGATACGAGGCAAAGGGTACTTGTTCTTGATTGTGACCTTTTTCAATTGCCTGTAATCAATGCACATCCTCATGGTGCCATCTTTCTTTTTCACGAACAGAATAGGTGCACCCCATGGCGAAACACTAGGGCAAATGAACCTCTTATAGAGAAGCTCCTGAAGCTGCTCCTTCAACTCCATCAACTCTACTGGTGCTATACGATATAGTGGAATAGAAATAGGCTGAGTGCCCGGCACCAGATCAACGCCAAAATCAATATCCCTGTCCGATGGCATGCCCGGCAGGTCTGCAGGAAACACATTTGGAAATCCCCCGCAACTGGAACAGAATCAATGCTGGGAGTCTCTGCACTGACATCCCTTACAAATGCTAAGTATGAAAGATAACATTTCCCAACCATATGCTGGGCCTTCTAGAATGAGATTACCCTGCTGGGAACATAATCAGACAGACCTTGCCACTCAATTCGTGGCACACCCGGCATAGCTAACGTCACTATCATGGCATGACAGTCCAAAATATCCTGGCATGGAGATAACCAATCCATGCCCAATATCACATCAAAGTATACCATACATAACAACAAAAGATCCACTCGGGTCTCCAGACCCCCAATAAACACAACACACGACCGGTGTACACGGTCTACCATAACAGTATCGCCCACCAGAGTAGAGACATGAACAGAATAAACTAGAGACTCGCATGGCGTATCCAAATATTTGGCAAAATAAGATGACACATAAGAGAAAGTAGAGCCAGGATCAAATAACATAGAGGCATCTCTGTAGCATACTGAGACAATACATGTAATCACTGCATCTAAAGCAACCTCATCATGTCTAGCTGGGAGTGCACAAAAACAGGCCTAACCACCACCGGATCAACCTCCCCCTCTTTGGTGACCCTTAGATGACTGTCTTCCACACCTAGCTGGTTGGGTGGATGTTGAAGTAACTGGTTCTGAAGTCGATGGCTGACCCCTCTACTGAGATAAACCCCCAAGGCGACAAGGACACTGCCTCCACATGTGTCCCAACTCTCCACACTCATAGAAACTCCATGGAGCTGGAGATAGAGATTGAAGGGGACCTCCCGAATGACTAGCAGACGTACCAGGTGTAGAAGAGTCCGGAGCACGGGACAAACCCTAAGGTGGAAGGGCATTGAGTGAGGAATGACCCAGTTGAGAACCATGAGAACCATGGCCTAATGATGCTCCAAGATAACCTGGGCGAGCTGACTGAGCATGTCTAAATGTGCGGCCTCTGCCGGTTTAGAACTAACCCCTCAAAGGAGCACCCCTAAAACTACTAGATCCTCGAGGCCTCTTAGCCTCCCTCTCCTCTCGCTCCTGCAACAAACTGACTCAATCTCATGAGCGATATCAACAACCTCCTCAAATGTAGGACCTGAAACCCTCTCCCTGGTCATGAGAATCTGAAGTTGATATGTAAGACCTCAACGAACCTCCTGATCCTCTTTCTATCCGTAGCAACTAACCAAATAGCATGACGATCTAACTCGAAGAACCTCATCTCGTACTGTGTAATAGTCATATCTCCTTGTCGCAACTGCTCGAACTGCCTACGTAGCTCCTCCATGTGAGATTGTGGCACAAACTTCTTCCAAAAGAGAGCGGAGAACTGTTGCCAGGTAAGAGGCGCAGCACCAACAGGTCTACACCTCTCATATGCCACCCACCAAGTGAAGGCAGCTCCCGTAAACTAAAAAGTCATGAATATGACCCCACTGGTCTCTAGAATACCTGCGGTGTGAAGAATCCTCTGACATATATCCAAGAAACCATGGGCATCCTCGCACTCTGCACCACTAAAAGTCGGAGGCTGGAGTCTGCCAAACCTCTCCAATCTACGTTGCTCGTCCTCTGACATAATCAGAGCTATATAACCCTGAGCAGCTGCCACCGACTAGGCTAGTGGTGCCTCTGTTGTCTGCAATCCCTGAATAACCTGATCGGGTGTGCGGGTGGCAGGAGTTTGAGTGCCTCTCCTCATCTGAGAAGTGGTTACGGCAGTAGAAACTACAACCATCTGAGCAAGACTCGTGCACACGGTCGGGATCTGGCCAAGGTCTCCTAAAGACTTGGAATGGGCACAGTTAGTTCCTGAGCTGGTACTGTTGGAGCGTCCACAACAAGGACTTGATCCTGAACTGGGATGCCTGGTGGATCTACAGGTGCTGCCCTAGCTGATGTGCAGGTTACGCCTTAGCCTCTACTATGACCTCGACCGCATCTCGTCCTCTAGTGGCCCCAGCTGGTGGTACTGGTGGTCGTCCACCCTGACCGATCACTCGTGTCCTCACCATATATAAGAGAATAGAATAACAGAAGTTTAGTACTCGGATCAACAGATTCGCACGACAAGATTTTCAAGAATATGAAGTTTTCTTAAAGGTTCTGCAGCCTCCCGAGGATAAATATAGACGTCTCTATACCAATCCGCGAGACTCTACTAAACCTGTTCATGACTCGTGGGACCTATATAACTTAGGCTCTGATACCAACTTGTCACGACCCCAAATGGGACCGGTCGTGATGGCGCTTCTCATGAAACAAGGCCAGCCGACACAAACCTCCCAAACCAATTAACAGTAAAAATTCATAATTAAGTCATTAATAAGTGATAAATCATAAAATAGAGTGAAATAAAATAAATGTGGAAACAAACACAGCCCGACATCGGGGTTTCACCAGTCATGAGCATCTAAAATCCGTCTAAGAGTATGAAAAGACAACATAGTCTAATACAAACCTAGAACAAGCAAAATAAAGGTAGGAAGGAGAAGTAATGGGCTGCGAACACCGAGCAGCTACCTAGTCAACTTCAAACAAGCTTGCTGGAAGCAAATTCTCCCTCACTAGCATGACCCGAGACTCCCGAATCTGCACACAGGGGTGTAGGGAGTAATGTAAGCATGCCAACTTAGTAAGTAATAAAAGTAAAGGCAGCTGAGTGATAAGAAAACATGTAAATACACAGCAAAATGCTACAATGAGGCAGTGTAAAACCAACACAATACAGTAAAATAGTAAAAGCTCATAAAATATCTTTCAGCAGTTCAAACGAGTGAATGAAAATAGGTATAAAAGATAGAAACATAATCAGCCCCTCTGGCAAAATACCAACAGAACCAGCCCCTCGGGCTATCTCACATCACTCGTATCAGCCACTCGAGAAATAACATGGAAAAACATCAGCCCATCGGGCTATATCACATCACAAACTAGGTACCCGCGCTCACTAGGGGTGTACAGATTCCGGGAGGGGCCCCTTACGGCCCAAGCATAATAAAAAGCCATCTCGTGGCATAATCAACAGACTCCCAACCTCATATCAATCACAAGTCAATGTAACACGTTGTGGCATGCAGTCCGATCCCATAACATCCTCACAACACAGGCCCTCGACCTCACTCAGTAATAACCCACTCAAGCCCGTCGGGTTAACAGTAAAACAAGATAGCTTAAAATATCATTTATGAAATCAGGAGGAGTGAATAAAATCGAGTTAGGAAAACAGTAAGAACATAGCATCACTGAGTGTAATACTAAATTGAAAAAAGTGAGGAAAACAATAGTAAAAGCCCATAAGGGTCCAAACAATCGGCATACCAACATTTAGCCCTAAACACAATAATGCTTTCCAAAATATAACAATATCAAATATTTTTCAAGTAAATACGCGACTTAACAGTCGTACAGGACGGACCAAGTCAGAATCCCCAATGGTGCATGACCCCATTCCCGTCACCTTGTGTGTGTGTCACCTCAAAATAGTATAACGATATAAAATCTAGGGTTTCATACCCTCGGGACAACATTTACGATCATTACTTACTCTATCCGGTCCAAACTCTAGTCCGCGATGTCTTTACCTCTTGTCTCGGCCTTAACTCGCGTTGAATCTAACCAAAATCAGAATCATGATGTCAAAATATGCTAAGGGAACAAAGCCAATGCGAAAATAATCAAATTAGACACGAATCCCGAAATTAACCAAACCCAGCCCCAGGGATCACGCCTCAGAATCCGACAAAATTAACATCAATCGAATCTTTATCTTCCCACGAGTTTATGCATATCAAATTTACCAAAATCCAACCATAAATGACCCCTCAAATCCATATTCCAAGTCTCCAATTTCAAGCCCTAGTTTCTTCAATATTTACCCACAATTATCCATAAATTTCAAGCCTAATCAATGAAATAACACCATAAGAACAAGTTTAATGTTCAAAAATCTTACCTCAATGAATTTCCCTTTGATTCCCTCTTCAAAATCCCCCAAAAAGCTCCAAAACCAGTTTTAAAATGGTGAAGAAAGTCTAAAAATTGCGAAGGATGGAATATATACTTTCTGACCCAGGGATTCTGCACTTACGGTCCTTTTTTGCTTCTACGGCCCCGCGTTTGCAGACTAATCCATCGGCACCTGTGATTTTCACTAAAAGGTCTAGGACCACAACTGCGATCGAACACCCGCACCTGCGATACCACAGGTACGCTCAAACAACCGGTTCTGCAATTCCAACTCTCATGGCCAATTTCGCATATGTGACCCACTGGGCACTTCTGTGAGCCCGCATCTGCGGTCCCTTAGCCGCAGGTGCGGTCCCTTAGCCGCAGGTGCAGTTATAAGCAAACTCAACTTCTACTGCCAACTCCCAATTCCTAACTTTCTGTCAACCATCCAAAATCTCCTCGAGGCCCTTGAGACCTCCACCAAATGCACAAACCAGCCACATACCACTATCCAAACCTATACCAATCTTCAAAACACCTCAAACAACATCAAATTAACCAAATCGCATCGGATTCAAGCCTAAGGTTCCAAAAATCTCCCGAATTATGTTTTTTATCAAAAAGATTATCAAACCAAGCCCGGATGACCTAAAATTTTGTACACACATCCCAAATGATACAACGGACCTACTGCAACTCCCGAAATTCCATTCTAATCCTTATATCAAAATCTCACCTATCAACCGGAAGACGCCAAAAATCCATCTTCGCCAATTCAAGCCTAAATCTACTCCGGACCTCCAAAACTCATTCCAATCACACTCCTAAGTCCCAAATCACCTCTCGAAACTATCTGAACCACCAAAATTCACATCTGAGCCGTTTTTTTACATAAGTCAACTTCTGGTTGACTTTTCAAACTTAAGCTTACTCAAAAGAGACCAAGTATCTCAATCCTTACCAAAACCATTCCGGGTTCAAACCAACTAACCCGATACCACATAGCACGGATAAACAAAGTATAAGTAGACAAAAATGGGAGAAACGGAGCAGTAACACATGAAACAGCCGGTCGGGTCGTTATAGTTACACTGCATACCCATAAAGAAATTACATCACATATCTTGATAAAAACTCTTATGCGTGTAACATCACTATTATTAATGGAATAATATCCCTTAGATGTAGCCTTAATTATTGAAATATGTATTCAATATATTTTGAGATTCACATCTCTTCTAATTAAATTATATTCCTATTTTCCATTAGAACTTCATTTCTGATATTGTATACTCTATATGTGATGTGTGGTTTCTCGGTCCTCATTATATAAGCACATCATAGATCGCCAGTATGATGATCCATATTTGCTTGTCCTTAAGGACAGAGTTCAGCATGATGATTCCAGAGAGGTGACTATTAGAGATGATGGGGTGTTAAGGATGCAGGGCAAAATTTGTGTGCCCAATGTAGATGGCCTTCGGGAGTTGATTCTGGAGGAGGCCCATAGATCGCGGTATTCTATTCATCCAGGAGCCGCAAAGATATATCGGGATCTGAGAAAGCATTACTGGTGGAGGAGATTAAGAAAGATATTGTGGGATTTATAGCTTGGTGTCTCAATTTTCAGCAGGTGAAATATGAGCATCAGAAACCAGGTGGCTTGCTTCAGCGGATGGATATACCAGAGTGGAAGTGGGAGCGTGTCACGACCCAAACTGGAGGGCCATGACAAGCACCCGACCATACTTGCCGAGCACCAACGTACATTTTATCTAACCTTCTTTATTATCTTTTAGAGCTGAGGAGGTCAATAAAAATGGTAGACACGGATCATGGACAACCAACAATAAAATATGATGGCATGAACCTACATAACATGGGATGACCAGACAATCAAGAAACTATATATATATGGTACGACCTACCACGCTATCATGAAAGGCTATACAACAAAAACCAGCCGACAAGGCATACCAAACTATACATGAGTCGACACATGTCTATGAGCCTCTATAGGAACATAAGTACTGCAACATAGCCGGAACAGGGCCCCGACATACCCATAATGTCTATAACAAAAATGCATACCAAGACCAAGGCAAGTCCGGAGAAGGGATCTCGCCAATCACTGCTGAACTGGACAGCCTACTGTGGTGGGGGAGCTACACCTGCCTATCTATCAGGACCTGCAACACGACATGCAGCGTCCACAAATAAAAGGACGTCAGTACGAATAAAGTACTGAGTATGTAAGGCAGGGAAGCATAAACACGAACAGTAATATAAACATGGATAGAGAATATACAACCTGTAACATCTGAGTACCTCTGAGGGCTACTGACATGAAATGCATGATACATATGTATAAATATATAAGCTTTTTAAAACATACGCCTCTGTGGGCATCATCATCATCATATCGTACCCGGCCGTAATAGGCTCGGTAAAAACGTACCCGGCCATCATAAGGCTCGGTAGATCGTACCCGGCCACGTGGAGCTCGGTAAAACCCAACTGATCAGTGGTTGCACAGTAGGTGCCATACCCGGCCGTCTATAGCGCGGCTCGGTAGAGTAAAATAGATACATATATATATAGTGCATGCTTGACTCATGGAATTATGTTATAAACCTTTAGGAGTGACGTAACGTATCCTTTGTACGCGTTATTAGGAGTAACTCTTCACTATGAACCTTATAAGAATTAGGAAATACCAACAACATTGATAACATAAGAATAAGAGAAGCAACATTAACATCAATCGTCCCATAAGAGGGGAAACAATGTAAGTACTGCTAGCTTCTAAGAGTAGAGTATCTTTGGAAGCTCGTTCATCACATTATGTATAATCGGAGTCGTGCAAAAGAAGGAAAGGTATAGCCTCACATACCTTGTATATACTGCCCCAATCTCAAGCTATGCAATTTTCACGACTCCTTAGTCTACAACAAGAGAAACGATACTATAGTTATCATTCAAGCGTCATAACTATTATGTATCGACCACAACCTATTTTACGATGAAACGGACAGCACCTCCCCTATATATATGACTTCACACCATTCAAAACAATCACCAAACAGCCTAAACAACATCATTAATAAACATATTGAGCCTCCCAAAACAGTCCACACACAACCTAATCACTTCATACATACGACGGACACCATAGTCGTATCAAACGACCCAAAAATATTACGAAGAACTAACAGACCACAACCCAACATATATATGGTGTTTCTCCACACCCTGCCTCCTCCAAAACTCCACAAAACAATAATAAAAACGGAGCCCAACAGCAGCACAAAACAGTCCACAAAACAGTCCGCTACAAGTGAATAACTTGAACTCACGGCTTCCGATCACCGTCCCGTGAGTTCTTACATGTATAGAACGAGTTACCATGAATTAACAGAAGAATAAATGTATGAAATACAGCAGTAAACTCACCTTACTTGTTGGATAACTCAGCCTTTATCTTGGTTCTTCAAACTCTAGGGTTTACCCCTAATTTGAACTTGAAAGAGAGGGAAAATCAATTAGGGTTTGTGGAGAATTTTTGGGAGGAAGTTTGCAGGGGTTTAGGTCTGATTATTTGTGATATATAATGAGGTTTATATTGAAGGAGATAACACTTTAAATGGGCTCAATAGCTGCCCCGAAATTCCCTCTTATTGGGCCATCATTTAAACAAGTAGGTGACACACCTACTTGTCACATAGCAGCTTGTGCAGTCTCACAAAAATGCCTATATCTATCTACTCCAATGTCGTATTGATAAACGGTTTAATGCGTTGGAAACTAGACTCATAGATCTTCAATTTGGTGGGTAGATCACCCCTTAATTCCAAGTATATTGGGAGAAAAGCTTAATAACATTTGACCTAAAGTTTAAGTAAAACTATGAACCTAAGTTGTGACAACTTTTGTCGACTTTTGTTTCATAACTCGTTTGACTTCAAGACTTATGATACGGATATTATATGATTCAAATACCTTAAACCATGACCTCCTTAGTATATTAAGCACCTATAGATTTACCCAAAAATACGAGTTACAACATCTTTGATTCGTTTAACTTCTAATACTTGTTAATCACCCTTATGCACCCTTGTATCACTTAAGATCAATAGGATTAACTTCTTATCAACTCAAGGATAATTCCTTATTGGATTTGTGTTAACTAACATATGGCATGAACTAACGCATGTGGATATGGGTTGTAACAGAGCGGATCACTATGGACTTTGTAGTTGGGCTCCCACGGACTTTGAAGAAGTTTGATGCTATTTGCGTGATTGTGGATCAGCTGACCAACCCGCGCACTTCATTCCTATCTATACTACTTATTCTTCAGAACTGTTAGCAGAGATATATATCTAGGAGATTGTTCGGTTGCATGGTGTCCCAGTTTCCATCATTTCAGATTGGGGCGCTCAGTTTACTTTAAAATTTTAAAAGTCTATCCAGCGAGAGTTAGGTACTCAAGTTGAGTTGAGCACAGCTTTTCATCCTCAGACGGACGGGCAGTCCAAGAGCACTATTTAGATATTGGAGGATATGTTACGCGCTTGCGTTATTAATTTCAGAGGGTCATGGGATCAATTTCTACTGCTTGCAGTGTTTGCTTATAACAACAGCTACCAATGAGTATCCAGATGGCTCCATATGAGGCTTTGTATAAGAGGCAGTGTAGATCTCCAGTTGGTTGGTTCGAGCCCAGTGAGGCTAGGCTATTGGGGATAGATTTGGTAAAGGATGCTTTAGAGAAGGAGAAGATAATTCAGGAGAAGTTTGTACAGTGCAGACGAGATAAAAGATTTATGCTGACAGGAATGTTCGAGATGTGTCCTACATGGTTGGTGAGAAGGTTCTGTTGAAGGTTTCACCCATGAAGGGTGTTATGAGATTTGGGAAAAAAGGGAAGTTGAGTCCGTGGTTCATTGGACCTTTTGAGGTACTTCGGAGGATTGGGGAGGTGGCTTATGAGCTTGCTTTGCCACCCAGCTTGTCGAGTATGCATTCGGTATTCCATGTTTCTATGCTCTAGAAGTATATTGGAGATCCGTCTCAAGTTTTGAATTTTAGCACGGTTCAGTTGGAGGGTGATTTGACTTATGATGTGGAGCCAGCGGCAATTTTAGAGCGTCAAGTTTCGAAGTTGAGATCAAAAAATATAGCTTCAGTGAAAGTGCAGTGGAGAGGTCAGACCGTGGAGGAGGCTACCTGGGAGACCGAGCGGGAGATGCGGAGCAGATATCCTTACCTATTTGAGGCTTCAGGTATGTTTCTTGACTCGTTCGAGGACGAACGTTTGTTTAAGTTGAGGAGGATGTGATGACCCGGCCACTTGTCTCATAAGTTACCATTCCATTTCCCCCATTTCTGCTTCTTTATGCTTTGTTTATCCATATTTTGTAGTATCGGGTTGGTCGGATCGAATCCGAAATGGTTTTCGTGAAGTTTGAGATACTTAGTCTCTTTTAAGAAGGCTTGAGTTGGAAAAGTCAACTGGACATTGACTTATGTGTTATAGGGATCAGATGTGAGTTTTGATGGTTCGGTTAGCTTTAGAAGGTAATTTTAGACTTTGGAGCATGATCGAAATAGGTTTTGGAGGTTCGGAGTAGATTTAGGCTCGAATTGGCGAAGTTGATATTTTAGCGATTTTTGGTTGGTAGGTGGGATTTTGGGGGTGGGAATGGAATTCCGAGAGTTGCGGCAGCTTTGTTATGTCATTTGGGATGTGTGTGCGAAATTTCAAGCCATTTGTACATGGTTTGGTCGGGTTTCTGATCAAAAGCGGAATTCGGAAGATTTTAGAAATTTAGGCTTGAATCCGGTGTCTTTTGGTTGATTTGATGTTGTTTGAAGTGTTTTGAAGGTTGGTACAAGTTTGAATAAGGTTTTAGGATATGTTTTTGCTTTTGGTTGAGGTCCCCGGGGCCTTGGGGTGATTTCAGATGGTTAACGGAGAAGTTTGGATTTTATTGCAGCTGCTGATTTGCTGTTTCTGGTGTTTTCGCACCTGCGGATTGGGGACCGCAGGTGCGGCGCCGCATAAGCGGAGGATTGGTCGCAGAAGCGAAAAGGACTTGAGGAGCAGGAACCATAGAAGCGGCTAAAAGGACTGCATCTGCGGAGTCGCAGATGCAGAAGGTTGATCGCAGATGCGGTTAGTGGCCAGTTAAGTGATTTCCGCAGAAGCGGAGGAAGGACCGAAAATGAGGTACCGCAAAAGTAGTAAAAAGGGCAGCAGATGCGAAAAGGTCTGGGCAGAAGGTATAAATTGTCTCCTTCGCAAATTTGAGCTATTTCACCATTTTTTACTTCGGCTTGGGTGCTTTTTGGATGATTTGAAAGAGGAATTTCAAGGGAACTTCATTGAGGTAAGGATTTTTGGATCTAAAACTCATTCCTATGCCACTATTTCATGGATTAGAGCTAGAAATTATGGAAATTAAGGGTGAAAATTGGGGAAGCTAGGGTTTAGGATTGGAGACCTATGATTGAGAGTTTGATTGACCATTTGAGGTCAAATTTATGAACTTTTTGTATGTATGGACTCGTGGGGAGATAAGGAATCTATTGATGTAAAAATTATCGAATTTCGAGATGTGGGCCCGAGGGTCGGGTTTTGATAATTTCGGGATTCATGTTAATTATTGATTATTTCGCTTGGGCTTCATTCCCTAAGCCTATTTTGACATCCTCGTTCTATTTTTGGATAGATTCGATGCGAGTGGAAGCCGATCCGAGGGGAAAAGGCATCGCGAGCTAGAGATTTGATCGGTTCGAGGTGAGTAATAATTTTAAATGATGGTCTGAGGGTTTAAAACCTCGGATTTGTACATCGTAGTGCTATATTGAGATGAGGCACACGCTTGATAGAGAGCGTGGAGTCGTGCACTATTGAGAATTGTGACTTGGTCCATCCCGATTGATAATTTTACCGCGTATTTGATTGAAATCTATTTGTTATCATCATTATTTGGGCCGAATGCCATATTTGGGCTTCGTGCCAACTATTTGAATCATTCGGGGATTTTTATTGATATTTCCTCACTGTTTTGACTTTATACTTGAACTCAGTCATGTTATTTTCCATTGTTTCCATACTCAGCCATGTTGACTCTGTTTTAATACTTAAATGCTATTTTTTAATGATGTTTGGGATGAGAAAAATTGTTTTACTATTGCCCGAGGGGCATGTGAGGATTTTTGACTGAGTAAAGTCGAGGGCCTATGTTGTGAGGAAACACTGATATTGATTTGAGGCTGAGGGCTTGAGATATGTACGCCATGAGGTGGCTTGATTGATATGAGGCTGAGAGCCTAGTGATTACGCCACGAGATGGCTTGATATTGCGCTTGGGCTGTAAGGGGCCACTCCAGGAGTCTGCACACGCCCAGTGAGCGGCGCGGGTACCAAGTATGATATGAGATTAAGCCCGAGGGGCTGATATTTATTTGAGATGTTGCCCGAGGGGTGAATTTGTTAATACTGAGCCCGAGGGGCAAAATTCTATGCGTTTATTTTTCCTTAATTGCCTGTCATTTACCTGCTTACTTGTTGAAAAAGAAGTTCACTTATCTTTTCACTGGTTTACTGTTTTAAATGGTTTTACTGCTTCATTATAGATTGCTTTGTGCATTTTGTATTTTCTTGCTTTCAGTCGTTATTTACATTTGTTACTCACTGAGTTGAAGTACTCACTTTACTCCTTGCACCCTGTGTGCAGATTCAGGCATATCTGGTCCCGCTCCCGAGTGCTGATCATTTCCAGCTTCGGGCGGATCCGAGGAGTATTTAGGTAGATGTTGGTGTTCGCAGCCTGGAGCTCCTCCCTATCTTATTTCTTCATGTCTTTAGTATTGTACTGAACTCTATAGTTGATTTAGAGTATTTCGTGTTGTTAGATGCTCGTGACTTGTAACACCGCGGTATCGAGCTGTGTTGGGCTATATTCCGCATATTATACTATCTTTTGCTTAGACTTTGGCTTAATTACTCATGCTTCGTCTATTTATTACTGCTTAACTGTTTAAAAAGGTAAATTGGATTTAAGTGGCTGGCTTTGTCTTCACGAAAGGCGCCATCACGACCGAGTAGGGTCGTGACAATGGCACGGCATCACCCTTCGTGCATTATCACTCACTCACAAAATATTACACGGCATCACCCTTCATGCTTTAACACTTTCCCTCACCAAAACAATAAACAATAACAACAGGGAGATAGAGATATCAAGAACCAGTCTTGCTTCAACATTTAATTCCACAATACCAGCCTCAACTCTGAGTCAATACTCAGTCAGTACCAACTTCCGTAAAACATGATAAGAGTTGCTCAACACATGGAATAACAAGTCTAAACAATAAATATATGATCAAATAGTACAACAGATACAAGCATAAGATTAACTCGCATGTGATGACCCGACAATAATGCATAGGTACTCGTCACCTTACCTTTACGTTGTACTCAACATCAAAACACGTAGCAAATAGACAAATAATACCTAATCCCTCAAGCCAGGGTTAGACCCAACACTTACCTCGCTACCACGGCCAAACTCAAAGCTCAATCACAGTCGTTACTTTCACACAAGCCTCCGAACTAATAGAATCTAGCAAATTACCAACCAAACGATGTAATTTAAGCCTTCGGAACTGCCCACGATAGCAAGGAATTCAATTTACGCCATTTTTGAAGAAGTCAACAAAAGTCAACATATGGGCCCACTTGGTCCAAAACCAAAATTCGGATCAAAACCAGATTATCCATTCACCCCCGAGCCCGGATATACAATTGGTTTTGGAATCCGACCTCAATTTGAGGTGTAAATCCTCAAATTCAGAAATTCTTAAGTTCTACCCAAAAATTCCCAACTCCACCATAAAAACTCTATATTCTAGGATGAAATCTTGTAAAACGAAGTAAAAGAGTGAAAGAAATAAGTTAAGAATCACTTACTTATGATTTGGGGAAGAAGAAGGGTTTGGAAAATTGCCTCTTATGAATGAAAAATCCCGCTTATATAGCACCCTCTGATCCTTACTACATTGTCCGCGAAATCCCAAGTGCGGCCACGAAATCTCCACCGTAGTCCGCGAGGTTCCACCGCCGCTGCGTTCCTATACTGCGGTCCACGAATTTCCCATCGCGACCACACTTCCAAGATCCAAGACCTGCAACTTTGCAACTATCCAGCACCAGATTTTTCTAAGTCCAGACATCTTGTAACCTATCTGAAACTCACTCGAGCCCTCGGGACTCCAAACAAACACGCACACAATTCCTAACACATCATATGAACTTGCTCGGGTGATCAAATCGCCAAAATAACACCTAGAACTACGAATTTAATACCATATTGCATAAAATCTTCAAGGGAGTTTTAAAACTTCTAACTTTTCAACCAAAGGTCCAAATCACGTCAAATCAGTCTCGTTTCTCACCAAATTTTACATATAAGGTATAAATGTCATAACGGACCTGTACCAGGTTCCGAAATCAAAATACGGGCCCGATACCAACAAGATCAAATTCTTTAAATTATTACATTTTCAGCCTTTTAAATTTTTCTTCAAAAAATTATTTCTCGGGCTAGGGATATCGGAATTCAATTACGGGCATATGCCCAGGTCCCATATTTTTCTACGGACCCACCGGGATCGTCAAAATACGGGTCTGGGTCTGTTTACTAAAAAGGTTGACCGAAGTCAACTAAAATTTAATTTTAGAAGCAAAATTTTTATTCTCATATTTTCACATAAAAGCTTTCTGGAGACGCGTCCGGACCACACACGAAAATCGAGAAGAAATAAAATGAGGCTTTGAAGACCTCGGAACACCGGATTGGCTAAAATATAAGATGACCCTTTGGGTCATCACAATTAGAATATTATCAATGTCACACCTCCTTTTTATAATACACCCCCGCGAAGGGTATAATAAAGGAGTTTTTCCAATTAAAGGACAATCTGAATGGGATTTAGTTATTAATTATTCAAAGTCGCCACTTGGGAGATTAATGGTGTTTCAAGTCACCGGTTGAATCCCGAATAGAGGAAATTATGACTCTATTACAGTCTGCGAACCAAAAATCCGAGTAAGGAATTCTGTTAACCCGGGAGAAGGTGTTAGGCATTCCCGAGTGCCATGGTTCTAGCACGGTCGATCAACTGTTGTATTTGATTTTATCTGCTTTCAAAAACATGTTCTAAACTATGTGCCTTTTATTAATAACCCATTTTTATTATATATTTATTTTTTAATAAAAATTGCAACATCGTGAAAATGTATCTCGAACCACGTCGCACCAGTGCACCCGTGGCTTTTGACACATTTCGACTTCGTTGAGATTTAGATTTGGGTCACATAAATGTGCACCCTTATTTAGGAATGTAATTTTATTAAAAGCGCGTCTAAGGTGTCTAATGCGCTATTATCTTTGGGGGAAGGCCATGAAATTTGCTAAACGGTCCATCCCGAATTCTAAGTATTTTTAATTAAGCAATGAATGAGGGCCCCGCATTTGTATTTTTATTTGGCAAGGATCGTCTCGTTATTTAAAGGTCAATCCTGAAGTGACTACCATTTTTCTATTTTTGCTTTGTCTCTAAAATAAAAGAAAAAATCCTAATTAATCATTATTTGAAATTATCACGGATTTCTGTTCTTTAACCAAACTAGGCTTTGAACATAACTCACATAAAGAAGTCATTATACAGGGGATCATAAAGAACGAACCCTGTCCAATCTGACCCAGGTCCAAACGAGTAGATCTTTGTACCAAGACCTGGGCTATCTGTTCGAATACAACCTAACCTGTGTGTCTCAAAAAAAACTGGTATTAAGAAAACAACACTCCACTATTCTAATTAACAAAGTGCTGATCCCTTTGAATTTTAGTTTCAAGCTCCAATTATTTTACCTACTGACCTCCTATAAAGTTTTCAGATGCAAACAAAATGGAAGAAACTAGTTTGAATGGTGATTTTACTAACGTACCTCATTCTAATTATTCTACATTAATTTTTAGCTAACATTACTAAATCAATACCCAAGTGACTTATGAATTTCAGAAATAAACTACACATGAGACCTTCAAAATTCGAAATTGCTTCCTGCTGCTATTAGCCTTTTGATTTCAATACCAAACTATGCATGAACAGATTTAAATGAGCTAAAAATCAATGAATAATTCCCAACTCGAACGTTCATTCCACTAGAACAGTTTTACTAACCTACAGGCCAAGTTAACTACAACTAAAGCCATTTTAAATCGATCAATTTAACTAATTACCAAAATACAAAGTCATTAGGTTAATTAACAAGCTAATACAATTGCCTTCCATAGCAGTCCACAGTTATTTGAAAACAGTCCAGGTATACAATCCATAGTCCAATTACAGTTTGTATATGTCACGACCCAAACCCGGTCGTGATGACGCCCAACCCTAAAGCTAGGCAAGCCTGACCAACAGTCACTCCCAATTCAACAATAAATCTCAAAACCAACAATTTAAGGAGAATAAAATAGTTGTAGAATAATAACCCAATATTTATCGAAGAATAATACCGAGAAATATGAAGTCTGATAAAAAAACTCCCAAAAGATCTGGGGTCACGAGTCTAGAGCCTCTAAAACAAACTGAATAACAATATCTGAATGAAAATACTCAAGTCTGGAAATGTATATATATAAATAAAACTGAAATAGGAAGAGTAGTCAGGTCCTGCGAATGTCAAGCAGCTACCTCAACAACTCTGATAAGCTCTGGAAAACAAAGACTGCTCAGCTAAGCCTCCGGTGCACCTGAATCTGCACACAAGGTGCAGGGAGTAGGGGTTAGTACTACCAACTCAGTGAGTAATAAGCATATAAAATGTCTAAAGATAAGAAATCCACGAAATGCCACAAAACAAAGCTAAAACTAACAGTCTGACACCTTACTACAAACCAACAGCAAAACAACTTCAAATATAACAGTCAAGTAAAATGTAAGGATGCAATGCAATACACATGAACACATTGTGGCATACAGCCCGATCCATTTAACGTCGACAGCGCTCGCTGGGGGTGTGTATAGACTCCGGAGGGGCTCCTTCAGCCCAAGCGCAATATAATCATAACATTCGCTGCGGCGTGCAACCCAATCCCTACTCAGTCCATAATATGCATATGAGTCACGTAACAGATTCAATTAATTTCCAATTTCCAATTTATTAAGAAGAATATACTTTAGATATTTAACTTCAGGAAAAATGACTTAGCATTTCACAACAATGATTAAACATAGGACTGAGATCAATGATTATACAAAGCATGCTATCACAATGATATTCATCCTCTAAGGATGCTACAGATCGGCACAAGGCCCCAAACACGGCAATAAGCCCAGATATATTCAATACAGGGTGCATATCAGTCGCCAATATAGAAACATTCTTGTTCGGGATGGACCAAGTCACAATCCCCAGTCATAACCAATCCTACACCTGCCATGGGGTGCGAGTCATGCCCTACAGTAGCGTCACAATGTGATAAGCCAGGGTTTCAAACCCTCAGGCCATCATATACACCAACTACTCACCTCTAACCGGCCGTAGAATGGTCCTCAATGCCTTTTCCTTTTGTATCGACCTCGTCGCGCGTCGAATCTAGTCAAAATCACAACGAATACATAAATATGGGTTAAAGAAACATAACCCAATCCAAAATACTCGAAAAGTACTAAAATTCACGAAGTTGGTAAAACCCGAGCCCCGGGCCCACTTCTCAAAAAATTACAAAATTCACATCTTCGGAATCCTCGTCTTACCACGAGTCCGTACATATAAAATAAATAAGAATCGGAGTCCATTTGACCCTCAAATCGTCAATTTAGACTCTCTTAGCCTTCAAGCCCTAACCTCCATTTTTACCTTTTAATTCCTTAAATTTTCAGTGTTTAATCCTTATTTTTATACCATAACAACACTATTCGAGGCTACAAATTCATACCTGATGGAATCACCTTCGAAATCTCTCCAAATCGCCCAAAATCGCCTCTTCCCGAAGTCCCAAAATATTTTTCTAACTTCTGAAATTTCAATAACACTGTTCACTAAACCCTTAGCATTTTTCGCTTCTGCGGTCTCGCCACCGCTTATGCGGGGACCACTTCTGCGGTCTTTTGACCACTTTTGTGGTTATCATTAAACCTCCCAAAAATCGCTTTTGCGACCATGCATCCGCTTCTGCGAGTTTCCAACTTCCGCTCCTGCGGTTATTTTTCTGCTTTTGCGGAATATGCCAGCCCCTCTCCATGACCGCTTTTGCGATCAATCAGCCGCATCTGCGGAACCGCTCCTGCGGTCCTTTTTCCGCAGATGCGGAAATACCAGGAGCTTCATATTACACACCTGCTGCAAACTTTAAAAATTCCCGTTTAACCATCCGAAATCACCCCGAGGCCCACGGGACCTCAACCAAATGCACAAATATGTTCTATTACTTCATTCAAACTTGCTCGTAACATAAAAACACTATCATAAACACAAAAAACATCGAATTACCATGGATTCAAGCCTAAGTTAAACTAAAACTTCTGAAATGCACATTCAATCAAAAACCTAACCAAACAACGTCCGAATGACCTGAAAATTTTGCAGACATATCCAAAATCACCTAACAAAGCTATTGCAACTCTCGGAATTCTATTCCGACCCTCGGATCAAAATCTCACCTCAACCAGACACCAAAATCCAACCTTAGTCAATTCAAGCCTAATTCTACACCGGACTTCCAAATTCAATTCCAATTGCACTCCTAAGTCACAAATCATCCCCCGAAACTAGTTGAATCATCGGAAATCCATTCCGAGCCTTCTAACTCATAAGTCAACATTCGGTTGACTTTTCCAAACTAACCTCCTCATAAAGAGACTTATCGTCTCATTTCTAACCGAATTCTATCTGAATTACTTCAAATTCTTCAAACACATATAATGAAACATATAGAAGCATAAAAGGGGGAAAACGGGGCGGTAACTCCCGTAATGACGGGCCGGGTTGTTACAGTATAGCTTAAACATATTTTACTAATATTAAGACTAATAGCAACTATGAAGGTAAATTCAACTGGAACACTTGTATTCTTTCATCGAAAAGTCTTCAAAATCATGCATACATAGCAATATCTGTTTCCAGAACTTCTAAGTTGAAGAAATGTACCTGGATTTCGAAATTAAGAAGAAGCGGAGTCAGTCGACAGCAACAACCAATGAGCAGATATCAATCAGCCAGAAACTTAATTCGATGACTATGAAGAGTTTTGAAACCAAATACACCCCAGGCAATTAACCACAAACAATTCAAATGCAATTTAAACTTGATTAATAGGCACAGAACCTTTTCAGCAACTAGCCAACAACCAGCAATCAAAACAAACCATATTCACTCGAAATAGCCCCAAAACAACTTCAGCAAACTCAAAACTTGTTCAAAACCAGTTAAACCGACTCAAAATTGCATCAGAAATCAAATTAAGAATGCTCTGAAATTTCAGGAACTAGAAGAAGGAAAATCAGCCATTAGAGATCAAAATTAACTTGAATTATCTAATGGAACAGTGTTATTTTTGGATTTTCTATTGGATTTCTTTTTTTTTTTTTTTGGATTTTTTGAAGTTTTTAATTTCAAAATCAGATCAGAAATTTAAAGGGAAGCTTTTGGGGGGAAATTTTGGAGGTTCCAAACTTGTGAAACAAGGCATGGGAATGCCCTTTTTATAGGCAAAATAAGGTGCAGCTTCAGATTCCATTTTTTACATATTAGTCCCTTTATTTTCTAACTTGTTACTCAAGTCAGTACACTACAATTGCTGAAATTACACTAAAGTCTTATTTTGGATGGTCCTAGAAGATTCTAGTTTTAACTAACATGTGCTACCCAATCCCAAATGTCTAAGCTACCCTTGAATTCAACCTAAAATTACTAACACTAGTCAAACTATCAGCTATAACCAACCAGCTACTTCAACTATAGTTAATCAATTACTGCTAAAACCAATTGCTTATAATCAAACAATCCTTAAAATCTCATTAACTGGATGAAATTAATCATGGAACAACTAATCAAACTAACCACAAAATCAACTTGGGCAGAATGAGAATTGGAACAATATTACTCATGAAGACATGCTCGAATGACAAAACTAAAACACAGCAAAATTAGCAAATTAATATTGACTAACAAAGGAAGAATCAATTACTGCTAATTAAAGGAAAACCTAGATTTTTAATTACTGCTAAAAAAAAGAAAACACCAAAGAAAGAATAGGCACGAAGAGGCTAATTAAAGAAGAAGCTTACCTATACAAGGCTGGAATGGAGATTGAGAATTCAATTCGAATCTCAGAACAATGTTAAACATTTGTTCTTCTCAAAGAACAAACGAAACATTGTTTCGTGACTCGAAGCCTATACTGGACTTCAAAAAAAAATCAGGCAAAACTCAAACAGTGTGTGCTTAGGGTTCTGCCGGTCCGTGATTTTAAAATTCGAGCTATTTTAATGGTGTTAAAAAGAATCTGATTGGATATTGGGGGTGAGGGAGGTTAGAGAAGGCTATGGTGTTATTTTGGAGATGTTTGGATGTCGGTGCCGCCGTGTGTGGCGGAGACGGGATTAGGGATTCACAAATTTGAAGCGTTTGGTTAAGTTTTGAAATGAATGGAGGATGAATCTAGGAAGAGGGGAGTGAGGAGAGCAACTCGTGAAAGTTTGAGGCGATTTGGATGACTGTCGTCGGCGACGACGATTTTCGGCCGGAGGCGTTAGGGCGGAGGCGACGGAGACAGTACGAGGAGGAAGAGATATGTTTTAGGGTTGGAAATATTTTTCAGATAATTTTATTAAACCCTTTGAATCGAATGAGGACCGTTGGATTGATAAAAATAAATGGTCCAGATTTATCGCCACCAAACGACATCGTTTAAGAGGGAGGGCTGGACCGGGCAGGGAACAACTTAGGCTGGGTGATTTCATTATTTTGGGCTTGATCTAGGGTGGGTTTGTTCAATATTGAAATGAACCCAAATTTTTCTCATTAAGATCATCATCTCTTTTTTTTTTTAATTGTTTTTTCCTTTTAAATTTGTTTTTCTTTCATTTTGTATTTTTGTATTTTTATTTTTTCTGATTTTATAAAATGCTAAAATAACAATCACAATCAAATTGCATTAAAAATTAGATTTTCTAGTTAATTCCTAATTTAAAAAAAATGCTAACTAATACCAATTTGAACTAAAAATACAAAACGGACCATTTTTATTATTTTCTTTACATTTTGTTCTAAAATAAATTAATACTAAAATATGAAATTAAATTCTAAATGCAGAATGCATATTTTTGTATTTTCATATGAATTAAGATGCACAGATAAAATGCAACAATTACCAAAAATGACACAAAATAGAGAAAAATCATTTTATTTGAATTTCTTTTAGGAATTATTCATATATAGGGCAAAAATCACGTGCTCACAATCATATGTTTGATTTGAATATTATATTCCAAATCAGAATACTGTGGTATGTTCAGTTTGAATGTTGTATTCCAGAATAGCATATTATAGTTGTTTGATATGAATATTGTATTTTTCATTAGGATATTGTGGTGTATTCGTTTAAATAGCATATTCTAATATATTTCTTTTTAGTTCAAAAATTGTATCCCAAATTAGAATACTTTTACTTTATTTTATTTTTCTTTTTATTGCATAGATGAAAGAGAAGAAAAAGATTACAAAGGACTTCATAGAAAAATTACTGGAGTTTGGACTTTTTGGTGAACGGTATAAGTCTAATTCTTTCGAACGTGGTATGATGGGGTGTTTTAAGATTTATTAAGTTGGAGTGAGATAATTTAGTTCCTTAAAAAGTGAGTTTTATTTAATGACATTTAATCTATATCTATATTATTATAAAAATATGAATATAATATCGGGTTACAAAAATAATCTTACAATATTAAGCATAATAACTGACAATAAAATGACATAATCGAAATTCTAGACATTAACCTTACAATCCTATTAGTTTTAGAATATAAAATCCTACTTGATTACTATTATTTGAAGTCCACTAACAAAAGATCTTTCATTTATATTAATAACCCTTTAACTTTGACGACTTTTAACATTTTTTAAAAAAAATTAGATGAATTATATCTTCGCACAGGTTTATGTCAATGACAAAAATGCGGGCTAAAGAGTTTTATCTTAGAAAACAAAAAACCTGGAGTCTTCTACTTCAATGAGACATGTAATTGAATTCAATAAAGTTTTGTCTTACCATACAAATAACTTTAGGGATCTGCTACACTCAATAAACATGTAAGCCAACTCAATTATTACAGCTTCATGGATATGCAAATTCAAATATCAATCAAAATATTCACAAGTATACATATTAATTTCGTGTCTTTACGGCTTATTTTTCTTCCGATTATGTTGTACGATTGTCATTTTAGCCTTGGTATACTTTGAGTTATTTTTTCATATGTTTTTGCAGAAAATTAGGAACTTAATTTGAAAGGATGTTCTTGCTAATTTGTAACATTGATTGCAACACAGCTCTTGCAATAACAAAAATTCTTTCAGGACAACGATTTCTATATTCAATGTGTGTATTATAACTAGACTATAGATTTACCAATTGGTTAGTTCAACTTAACATTACTCCTAATATTAAGCTCAATTTAATGGTTATTACTGTTGAGATTATTTATTATTTTTCATTCTTTTCCATTTGTATTAGTATTAAGTAGTTATAGTTGACTCTTGAGCAATTGTACAGATACTATAAATACACTAACCCTGTATCTTCATTTCTTTTTTTTGTAAGTTGAAGAAATAAAACAAAATATCCTCCTTCTTTCTAGAAGATTCATTTTCGTGTAACTACTTCTCTCTCTCTCTCTAACAGTCCGCCATTAGAGCTCGAGTTGAGATCATTTTTCTTTGTCCTCGATTATATCCAAGTCTTCACATGGTATCAGAGCGAGATGACGATTTGAAGTCTCCTCCCATTCCAATTTTCCATTTCTCTGCTCTTAGGTTCAGAGATTCACTCGTTTTTTTTTTGGAATTAGGGTTCCTCTGTGAAAATCGATCAATTAGTCAGTCATTCCTGGTAGTTCATCTTCCTCGATAGCCAACTCGAATCATGGCCGGAGCAAATGAAGCTCCGGTGACCCCAGCGGCAAACAAAAACCTAGATTCGACAAGTCCATTATACATGCATCCATCTAAAAGCGCTGGATCCATGCTAGTTCCAATAGCTTTTGACAGAACTGGCTACAGATCATGGAGGAGAGGAATCCTCAGGGCACTCTCCGTGAAAAATAAATGAGAGTTCATTACCGAAAAATGTGAAAAGCCGGACTCTGATTCGGCAAATCTAGATCAATGAGAGCGTTGCAACGATATGGTGACCTCATGGATCCTAAATTCACTGTCTAAGGATCTAGCGGACAGCTTGCAATACGTCAATGATGCCAAGGAACTTTGGCAAGAACTAGAGGATAGATACGATCAAACTAATGGGGCAAAATTGTATCAACTACAAAAGGAGATCAACGATCTGAGCCAAAGAAGCCTGGATATAACTGGATACTATACAAAAATGGAGAAGCTTTGGGAAGAACTTAATACCCTAAATGTTCATGCCAAGTGTGCTTGCAAATGCACATGTGGAGAAAAAGAGAATATGCACAAAGCGAAGCAAGATAGAAGACTAATTCAATTTCTCATGGGATTAAATGAAGTGTATACTATTGTGAGAGGCAGTATCCTGATGATGAACCCTCTCCCAACAATAGCCCAGGCTTTCTCAATTCTCATTCAAGAGGAGGAACATAGGGAAGTTAAGCCAAATAACAATTTCTCAATGGAATCTACTGCCTTAAACGTGAGTGGATCAGGAAATGACAATTTTAGAACTAGCTACAATCAACAGGGAAACAACAACACATTCAGTGGATATAAGGGAAACCAGCTTAACAACAGACCTAGGCCATTCTGTGACTACTGCAAAAGGCAAGGGCACATTAAGGACAAGTGCTACAAACTTCATGGATTCCCACAGAGCTCCAGGTTCAACAGGGGAAGAAGAGTTGCTGGGAATATTTTTGGACCATCAAATGAAGCTGACACAGTAAGGGATGATGGCAATGGCTCTCAGGAACAGGAACAGAATCGACGCATGCATAGCCTGACTAAAGAACAATATGGCCAACTACTCAGCATTGTGGAAAATTTTCAAGGAGGAGCAAAGAAGTCCACAAATAATTGCATCAATGGAGGAGCTGTGAACTTTGTAGGTACATCAGCATGCTCCACTCATTTTGATTCTAATGATCATTTATGTGATAGTTCTAGTTCAAATGCTGACACTTGGATCCTTGATTCTGGGGCCACAGATCATATGACACATAATAAATCAATTCTAACCAATGTTAGAACCTTAGTATATCCATACTTAGTCACACTACCAAATGGTTACAAGGTCAAGGTGACACTGATTGGTGATGTAGTTCTAAGCCCAAAATTCATTCTCAAAAATGTCCTTTTTGTTCTCAGTTTTAAGTTCAATCTGATATTAGTCCACTCATTGACTATTCAACTTGATTGTATTATAGTATTCACCAAGTACATCTGTATTCTTTTATAGGGCCCTTCACTGAAGAGGCCACTGGAGATTGGTAAAGCCAAGACTGGTCTATATCTTCACAGTTCAAGCAAGTGCAACACTGGTTCAACTCTCTCTAACCCTTCTAGTGCATTATTTCCATGTGTTACTTATAATGAGAGTAACATAGACTCTGTAGTTAAAACATCTAGTTCACTTCCTTCTACTCAAATAGTGAGTACTAATAAGGTAGTTCCTACTGTTCCTGTTAATTCCACCATGGCTATCCCTTCTTACAGTAGCAGTATAATAGTTCAACTGTAAACAGTTCCAGAAATAAAAGTGAGTCATTCTTGTATGATAATGCATCTACTACATAATCTTTACTTGATCTTTTGTTGCATAACAGATTAGGACATGTACCTTTTGTCAAAATGAAAGGGATTTCCTCTATACCTGTTACCTTTGCACCTAAATAGCCTTTTCTTTGTCCTATATGTCCAATGGCAAGGCAAGCCAGATTGTCTTTTCCAGAAAGAACAACATTAACTAATAAACCTTTTGAACAACTACACATTGACTTATGGGGCCCATACCATATTCTAACACATAACAAATATAAATATTTCATTACCCTTGTGTATGATTACAGCAGGTCCACATGGACCCACTTGTTAAGTTGTAAGAGCAATGCTATACACACTATTAAGGCCTTATTTGCCATGGTAGAGCAGCAATTCAATACTAGTGTCAAAATTATAAGAACAGACAATGGACTTGAGTACAATAACCAAGAGACCACTTTATTCTTGCAATTTAAGGGCATTATACATCAAAGAACTTGTCCATACACATCATAACAAAATGGTGTAGTGGAAAGAAAACATAAATATTTGTTAGAAACAGCTAGGGCCCTACTCTACCAATCCAAGTTACCCATGCAATATTGGGGAGAATGTATTCTGACCTCTACATATCTGATAAACAGACTACCCTCTTCATCACTCAAATCAAAATGTCCTTTTGAACTCTTGTATCAGAAAAAGCCAAACTATTCCCATCTCAGAAGTTTTGGCTACTTATGCTTCCCTACCACCCTCAAAACACACAAAGATAAGTTTGAACCAAGAGCTACTCCCCATGTTTTTGTGGGATATCCCTTTGAGAAAAAAGGGTATAAGGTACTAAATCTGGCCACTAAGAAGATAAGTATTTCAAGAGATGTAGTATTCCATGAGAATGTATTCTCATTTGCTATTTCAACTGAGTCAAACAAGATTTTTCCTTTATTTCCCCAAATGAAATCATACTTGTCAGATGACTTTTTCTCTCCCAGTAATGTAAGTAGTGTTCCTCATCCTGAAAATGATAATACTCACCATGAAGTGTCACCTAGGAACCTGCCCAAGCATGAACCTTCTTCACCTACATTCAATCCTTATGATGAAAACTTCAGACCCTTCCATTCACCCTCAGGAAGCCAAACATCAAGAAACTTTCCAAATGTTGAATCTCCAGATAACACTTCCTCTGATACACCTCACAACCCTGCTGCTACAATCCAGGATCAAGGAGCTTCAATCCCAAATCAGAACAGACCATCAAATCATAACAGACCAACTAGAACCTTGAAAGCACCTACCTATCTTAAGTACTATGAGTGTGCACTTCCCAGACTTCAACAAGCACATCAGAACCAACAAACTTTCCCAAATGACAGTCATAGCACACAGTATTTTTCTTTCAACATATCTGCTCCCAAACTTCCTGAAAATCAGGCTAATGAAACAGAGTCCAGTTGTCAGCAATTGATAGGAACTAGTCTACATGAATGTGAACCTAGCTCATATGAGAAAGTTGCTGTAAAACCTGCTTGGCAAGCAGCAATGACTCAAGAATTTCAGGCATTATATACAAATAAAACCTGGGATTTAGTTCCTCTTCCAACTGGAAAAATAGCAATTGGGTGTAAGTGGGTATATAAGATTAAACATAAGGCTGATGGGAGTGTGGAGAGATTTAAAGCTAGATTAGTAGTCAAAGGCTATACACAACAAGCTTGGATAGACTACACATAAACTTTCTCATCTGTAGTAAAAATGACAACTATTAGGACCTTAATAGCAATAGCAGTCAAAAAGGGGTGGCAAGTGTTATAATTAGATGTGAACAATGCTTTTTTCCATGGAGATCTCCATGAAGAGGTATATATGGAGATACCACCAGGTCTAGTAGTAGATTCACCAGGCTTAGTGTGCAAATTGAACAAGCCCTTGTATGGGATTAAACAAGCAAGTAGGCAACGGTATGAGAAATTAACTGAAGCCTTGTGCTCAATGGGGTACACACATTCAATGCTTGATTATTCTCTGTTCTATATAAAGAGTGAAGGGTCAGTAGTGTTTGTAGCTGTGTATGTAGATGATGTCCTTGTTACTGGCACCTATCTGCAGGAGATTGAGTCCCTAAAAACCTTCCTACATGATATTTTTAAGATAAAGGACCTAGGGAGACTCCACTACTTCCTAGGACTAGAAGTCCAATATACAAAACAAGACACTACAAAAAAAACTGGAATTAGCTACGAACGTCGTCGCTAATCTGTCGCTAAAATGCTCGTTGATAGCAGAATCTTCTGATAATCCGTCGCTAATCCATCGCTAAATGTGATTAGCAACGGATTTTTCTGTTTAGCTACAGATTTTGTCCGTCGCTAAATCCTGGTTTTTTTTAGTAGTGAGAGGTCCTCATGTCACAAAGGAAATTTACTGTTGATCTTTTGAGAGACTTTGGTTGTATAGACTGTCCATCTATGACCTCTCCTATGGATCCATCAGTGAAACTGAAAGGTGATGAGAGAGCTCCACTAGCTGATCCCTCCTATTACAGGAAACTGATTGGCAAACTCAACTTTCTCACTAACACTAGATTGGATATTGCATATAGTGTACAACACCTCAGTCAGTTCATGCAAAGCTCCAGGGAACCTCACTTAAAGGCAGCATATCATGTCCTGAGATACCTAAAAGGTGTTCCATCTCTGGGTATTTTTCTCAACAACACTGCAGATTATAGTGTAAAGGCATTCTATGACTCAGACTGGGCCACTTGTTCTCAATCAAGAAAATCAGTCAGTGGGTACATTGTACTACTTGGTAACAGCCCCATCAGTTGAAAATCTAAGAAGCAGTCCATTGTTTCGTTGTCGTCTGCAGAAACTGAATATAGGTCAACCAGAATGGTAGTTGGTGAACTTGTGTGATTGGCAAGACTTCTCAATGAACTTACTGCTCCATTAACCTTACCTATTCCCATCTTTTGTGATAGTCAAGCAGCCTTGCATATAGCAAGAAATTCTGTGTTCCATGAGCGTACAAAACATATTGAAGTAGACTGCCACTTTGTGAAGGATCAACTTCAGGAAGGACTCATTTCTCTCCATCATGTCTCTACTAATGAGCAACTAGCTGATATCTTGACCAAGTCGCTAACAGGAATCAAACATGCTGCACTTCTTAGCAAATTGGATGTGAGGTCCTCCCTTCCAACTTGAGGAGGGATGTTGAGATTATTTATTATTTTTCATTCTTTTCCACTTGTATTAGTATTAAGTAGTTATAGTTGACTCTTGAGCAATTGTACAGATACTATAAATACACTACCCCTGTATCTTCATTTCTTTTTTTTGTAAGTTGAAGAAATAAAACAAAATATCCTCCTTCTTTTTAGAAGTTTCATTTTCGTGTAACTGCTTCTCTTTCTCTCTAACAGTCCGCCACTAGAGTTCGAGTTGAGCTCATTTTTCTTTGTCCTCGATTATATCCAAGTCTTCACAATTACAATCTAATTAGTTGGAACTTCAACAACACTTTAGAACTTTGAGTTTTACAAAAATTACTATCTCGAAAACTAATTGTTAGGACTACAATAGTCCAGGTTAAAAGCGCCTTTATCGAACGAGATATAACAGGTTGATATTCTTGTGTATTTTTTCGTGAAACTATTAATTGGATGAAAATATAAAACTCATAGGTAAAATTACTTGCAATAGATTTCTAGCAACCTGGTTTGAAAACCTTAAAAATAATGTAAATAACACGTTATAAAAAGCTAAACTATAAAATGACCAAAAA
>MU761767.1:4092-22153 GCA_026770625.1 Nicotiana glauca | reverse complement strand
ATATATATATATATATATATATATATATATATATATGTGTGTGTGTGTGTGTGTGTGTCTTAATTCTCAATAATTATTTTCATTCTTTATTATTTACATAAATTTATTAAAGTTTTTTTTTTTATTTATCGATTTTAATCATTCGGATTGATTTAATCCAACTAAAAAAGAAACTTATTTGTTTCTTTAGTTTATTTCTTAATGTTAAAAACTTATTTTTGACCCAAGACTTTGTGATAATGACGTGAAATATATGTACATTTCACGTGCCCAATAACGTTGATAGACAAAGTAACAAGTAATACTAGATTAAATTTAATTACTTTTACAATTTGAATTCGGCTGAACTCATAGGTTAATGATTGTATAATATGGATCAAAAAGTAGATTTGATCTTTGAAAATTCAAACGGAAATCATTCTTCAAATATTATTGCAGTTAAAAATAGTTATTTATATGAGTTGTCATGATTTTTTGCCAAAAAGATTAGGTAAGGCTCAAAATTTAAAACAATTAATCATGCAAAATCAAATGTAATCTAAAGAATAATCTTTTTAGGGAAGAAGATTAGAGCTTTAGATAATTTCTGCTACCAATCAAAGAATTGGATGCTGATAAACCGTTTCGTGAACAAGTAATGAAATTTTTAAGGTGATTCCATCAAGTACTACAAGTATTTTTTAAATTAACAAGAACAAAGACGGTAAATATATTCTTTATAGAATTATGTTAATGATATCAAATTGAAAAAATTCAGCTAACAAATATTATAAAAGTAAAAACATATCTAATATTTAGTGATTTATTACTTTGCGTAAGAATAATGAATAATTATAAGAGGTGATGTGGCTCTTATTCTAGCTCAATTGGTCCTCGAACACAATGGTAATAGTAGTTAGGAAATCACATATATGAATACGTGCATGGAAGCGGGTAAGGTGAAAAGTCAAGCTTAATATTTTTCTGAATGTGATTATAAGTTGTAATATTTTATAATATAGCTCTAGCTAATTATATATAGTTTGTTAATAAAAATCATATTACTTGCAGGTTCTTGGTCCTGGGAAAAGTTGATTTTTTGGTCGATAAAGAGAATCTCCTCTCACATATGTGTACGACAATGACCATTCACGACTTTATTTGTAAAAGAATTTTAACCTTGAACTACAGATAGATGACTCTTCATCCTCAGTAATACGAGTAGAAGCAATGATCATACAAAAAATTATTTTTTTGCCTCTTTTGATTGGTAGTACGTGACAAGAAGGCTTATGGCTTACTAAAAAATATTTCATAAAAATTACCCATTGATAAAACTCGGGATACTCAACATATATTGGTAAAATTTCACATGGTAATACTTCTACCAATATTTTTTTTAAAACATTCAGAAAAGTGCTAAAAACTTAGTTTACGATGACTTTTTTTTTTGAACGATTTGCAATCACTTTAATCACTAAAGCTTCTTACAATTGAGTTGTTGGTTAATTTACAAATATCTTCAATATTAGCATGCCACCACTTTATTCTTTCAGAACTTGTGATGCTTTATAGAATATCAATTGCGTTTTTCCAAATAATTTTTTCTTCTTGCATATGTTTTTAATTGACACGCTATTAAAGTATAACGCACGTTCATAAAAACTAGTGATACTAAAAATTTAAAAAAGAATAAACTTTTATAAAATAAGTATACAAGGTAAAATACATATTTTGACTTTTTACCTCCTATAGTAAAGGTTAACTCCTTATTTATTTTAAATAAATATCTTTTAAATAAATTATATTCTATAGATACCTTTTAAGGTTATAGCAAAATATTTAATTTTGGTAACCTTCTAGCCCTAAGCCACTAAATACGCTAATCAGTTACAATATTTTCTTTCTCTCTCTTCTTTGATACATCTCATTCTCTTCCCCAATCCCATTAATATTTCCAATTTTCTTCCTCTTCTCTTTCTAGCCAACGATTCTTTCCCTTTCATAAAACAATCAAATTCCTCACGAAATATTCGAAGACCAAGAGGAGTAAACGAAGTTGTTCAAGCCAATATCTTTTCCTCCTCCAATCCATACTGACGGGGAACTGGATTTCGTTATCTTCTACTATATGTTTTTAATCTTTATTGCAGCCCAACATCCTCAATTGGCATGTTGTGTCGATCTCGGCTTTGAAAAATAAAGGCGATAATGGACGACATTCTGTACCTCAAATTCATTGAGATCTACCAGTGGCATTGAAAAATAAAAACTTCTTAAATAAAGACGACGGAGTTTGGGACTGATCAACTTGAATTTTCTGTTAATATATTTTAATGTATTTTAATGTATCTCGTTGTATTTCCATGTATTTCACTGTATTTCCATGTATTTCACTGTATTCATTGTCTTTTTTTCATTGTATTTCAAAGTATCCCGTTGTATTCTATGTATTTCATAAGTTTTTTTTTTATTAATATAATTTATGTATTCAGATGTATTATATAATTTCTCTGAAGATTACTATGTTTTTGGGATATTTTTCGGTTGAGAATCTTTTTTATAACTAAAAATACAAAATTTGTGTGTTATAATTGAGTTTGTTGAGTTATATTAGGAGTCTATTATATTAATTGATTTACTTTCCGTTTTACAAACAGTGGAATCCCCTATTTTACATCGTGAATACAGTCGAATACAATAATCTGTCCAGCTGTAATCGCATGTACCACTCCATGAATACACTCGAATACAATAACTAATTAGCTGGACTTCCCTGATTCACGCCTATTTTTGCTGCTGTATTCATGAATACAATAGCTTAAATATATCAAATACATCTTATAACCACAGAAAAAGTATCTATAATACATAATATAGCAAATAATATCTATATATGGCTAATTACTATTAAACGATGGTGATTTATGAAAATTTCTCTACATATTTCAAAGGTATATGACCTTAATTGACATTTCCAGCGGGCGCATACTGTGTAGATTTCTCAAAAAAGTCGCAAAAGGGGCGCGGCCCAATAGAAGCCACAGTTGAGGCCCTTTTCTCCTCTTACGTCCTTCACCATCTATCTTTAGACAGAGATTTCTTCTTCCCCGAGCAATCAGCAATGGAAGCTTCAAAGAGTATACCACACGAAATCGGTGGAGTGAGAAGTGATGCTTTTCGATTCGGTCTTCATGGTGTTAAGAGTGACATCGTTGGATCTCATCCTCTCGAATCATCCTACCACTCCGTACTCTTCTTTCCTTATCATACTTTTTTTTTTAATTATTTGTTTGAACAAATTGAAGCGACAAAAAACTGAATCACTGTCGTTTACAATAATGTTATTCTTCATCACAGTGTTCATGTATAGTATTTTTAAGAAGATTTTAAGTTTTGTGCAAAAATATTTTCACAATCATTTAAAAGCTAATTGCATGTAATATAGTTAATAGATTGATTAATAACATAGAATAAATAGTAAGTAATCTGTTATGACAGTTTAAATTACATGTCTGGCTTAAAAATTCAGTAATCAGTAAAGTTTTCTTTTGGACAAATTAGAGTGGCAAAGAACTGAATCTCAATAGACTTTGGTAGCAACACCACTCTGTCGCATATGCTATACCTCATTTTTAAGTACTACCTCTTAGCAAGCTATTAATGTTAAATGCTATAATTGTGTTTTTAGTATAATTTTCTATATATGTCCCTTTTTTTGACTTTGGCAGGCGAAGGTTAGGCAAGAGGAGATGAAGAGGAAGATCCTTGCCAACACTTATGGGTCGGCTTTACCTATGAAGTTGGAGCTCGAGCGCCAAATTCTTTCAAGGTTGACATTTGTTATAAGTAATTTAAAGTTTATTATTTGATAAAGAGATAATTTTGAAGTTTTTTGACTCTATGTCGGGGTAGACTAGATGTGAAATTTATAAAATCTAGCCTCGGAGAGCTAGTCAAAAGACAAATTACTGGGTATTGAAATGAAATGGGCCCCAGTATGGTGGAATAGATGTAGGAGAATTTGAACTGAGACATAGTTGATTAATTTGCTAATAGTCTATCACTCTATCTAAATGGGAGCCTTGGCACAACGGTAAAAATTGTCATCGTGTGACAAGGAAGTCATGGGTTCAAGTTGCGGAAACTGCCTCTTGCGGAAATGCAAGGGCTGCTTGCATAAGACCCAAAGTGGTTCGAGCCCATATCCTGACCTCGCGCATAGCGGGAGCTTAGTGCATCGTCCTGCCCTATTATTGGAATGAAATGGGCCCGAATAGGGTGGAATAGTTGTAGGATAATTTTGGATTGAGATATAGTTGATTGATTAAGTAATAGTCTATAACTTTGTTTGTATAACCTTATGCACTGATTTTTCTGGTATATTTAGAATTGCTTATGCAGAAGCACTTGCTAGCTATAGTTTTTCATTGTGGGATATTCTCTATTGGGTGTTTAAATTTTTATTTGGTTATTTTCCTATTGGGAAAATTTATGTGCTTTTCATGTTCATCATTTGTTACTCATTTCTTGTTTGTTCCTTGATTCTGACCGATTAGACGCCGTTCTTGTCAAACCAATAGTATATTTATATAATCGAAGGGTGTAACTTAGTGGTCAATGAAGGGGAGGATAACAATGGTCTTAAATTTAAATCCTAACGGAGGTAATAAACACTTGGTGATTTCTTTCCATCTGCCTAAGCCTTGATAGACAGAGTTATTCGGTACCTATACTAATTGGAGGTAGCAGGTACGCGAAAGAATACTTGAGTGCGCGCAAGCTGGCCTAGACGCCACATCATTAAAAAAGGGATGTTTCTATAATTATTGTATTTGCCTGGTTAGCAACTCAATTGTGTGGTGGGCTTGGGTAGATTGTGAGTAAAAATCCTGGAGAAAGTACACCATGGATTTTCATTCATAAGTCAAGTTTATTTCTTCCTGTCTGACACTGAGGTTTTGGGCATAGGATAGAGCGACATGAGTCTCTGCTACTTATACAAGACTTGAGTAAAGGCCTTTGAGTCTCTTAAAATTCTAGATTGATGTTTCTCATGCTTGTATGTAGTTCTAGGTATTATGTAGAATCTTTTCCTAAAACATTATTTGAATAAGTAAGTTTGACGTGAGGCTACCGGCTTAAGAACATCCTCGTAGTGTCTCTCTTAGGGAAATAATTAAAATTAAATGGAAAAGGCTCTTTTTGAACAATTGAAACATGATGCATTCCTCTATTTTACTCTCCTTCACATCAGATGCTAACCCGCTGTGGCGGATAGTTCTGCTGCTCGCTTTTGCAGAAAGGGCACCTTAGGCACCACAACAACTTAGCTTACTATAGTTGCCTGATGAAGGGCTCTTTCTTAGTAAATTATGGCTTACTGATGTCGCTGGAAGCTTGCTTGCATTTGGGTTATATAAATTATTCTGCATACTGAATGAAAAATGTTATTACACTGTACTGTTGCTGATGCATCTGATTTTTGCCAGATAGTTTTTGTAGCACCCCTATGTATGCCGAAGAGAAAATTTAACAATTGATGGTAATGTTGCAACTTAAGTGGCCTGACTTTGAAACGTTAGCTATTGGTACTAATTATAGAATGCTAGTTGCCACTACCTAAATTCCTTGGAGAAATAACAGCGGATTATATAAAATTTTCTATACCATGCCTCCAGTCTAATTAATGGAGTGATTGCAAAAGCACCTAAAAAAACCTTTTAGGTCGTTGGAATTAACACACTCTTATGCTTGTAAATATGTGGAGCAGATCTAAAGCTTTAACCTAATTAAGTGAGTAGAGGTATAATGATTCTTCCGTGTTGTTGTTGATTGGTGATAGGGGCTGATAGAGGTAAGTAGAGTTTTGCATAGGATTTTTCTGTGAAAGGGAGCAAAGTGGGATTCTCTCCACAATGGATTAAGTATTTTATGCAAAGGTGAATAAGGAAGAATAACCATCACGTGGCAGTCCAAATGAAACAGAAAATTAACTGACAGAAATTTTTTGTTCAATTTTGCAAACTTGCTGATGTTTGTGTTAGGGATTTTAGGGGATCCCTTTAATTCTGAGATCAAACTTAAAGGGCGTATTAAGATGACTCGCATTATCTACGCGAACATATGTTCTTTTCTTTATTTTTTCCTTTCATATTTGTTGAGTCCCACATCGATAATGAATGGGATGGGTGGTCTCCTCATATGGACTTGGAAAATCCTCACCTCTTGAGCTAGTTTTTGAGGTTGAGTTAGGCTCAAGGTCCATTTATCATGGTATCAGAGCAGGACCCATCCCGATTTTCCGATGTCGGGCCCCCATAATTGTCCATGCTCCGATGTCTAGTCCTGGGCTGAGAGGGGGTGTTGAGTCTCACATCGACAATGAAGTGGATGGGTGGTCTCCTTATATGGATTTGGGCAATCCTTACCTCTTAAGCTAGCTTTTGGGGTTGAGTTAGGCCCAAAGTCCATTTATCAATATTGAGGTGTTGTACATCCTTCATCGGTAGAGTTGTATGGTGTTTGGAGGTCTTCTGTTTCTTTTGTGTTTTTCTTCTTTTGATTGGTAGGGTTTTTTGCTCCTTTTACTGTTGGAGGAATTATTTCTTGAGCGGAAAAAGAAAATGTCATCTTACTTTAGTATTAAGTTAAAATTCTCAAAAGGAAATCTATTAGCATGGAGAGGTGGGTAGCCCCCAAGGTTTTGATCTAGTGGCAAGAGTACAGCCCTTGATGTATGGGTTAGGTGCCACATCACGAGTATGAGCCCTGGCGCAAGCAAAAGTTTGATATTTAAATGGAGAAAGGTAAAGGGGCCGGATTATCCACCATGTTTCTAACTGTGTGCCGCGGGCTCTGGGAAATTTTTCAGTCATAAAAAAGTATGGAGAAGTGGGTAACTCTAGTGAAAATATGCAACTGTAAATCAACTTTATCTTTGGTACTTCTTTCTGCTTCACAAAGAAAGGTCTTTGACAAAGGTCATTAACTTGTTCTTCAGGGTATCATTTCTATGTTTAAGTTCCTTTTTGATTAGTCTTGGAGATCTCACAGCCAGGTTCTGTTATGTAGATTTTTTTACTGGCAAATATATTTTCTCTGAAAATGGTTACATAGCTTACTTTGTGTACATACAACAAAGAAGCTGTTTCACCTCAGCAGCTATTGGTCTCTGTTTCTTAAAACTCATTACTTCTGGTATTTGCAGATTTCAGAGGCCATCTGGAAGTATACCATCTTCAATGGTGGGTTTAGAGGCTTTAACAGGAGCTTTGGATGACTTTGGTTTTGAGGATTATCTAAACGGTACACACATTATTTATGATATGCCGACTATTATGGTTGACTATTGTTCCTATTCACTGGATCTTGACTATGAATTTTCTTGGGAAATGCCTTTCATTGATTTGACCCTCCTCTTGATTCCATCTGCTAATTAGATACTTACGCAACTCCATTGGCTAATTGATTTTCAATTCTCCTTTATTAGTTCACTGAACTTTTGTTTGGTTTTTCTAAAAGTTAAAACTGTTTTCAGCTAGTTTAGACAATGGGTTTGAAGTAGCTGCATTATTTAACGAGCAATAGCCTCGTCGAAGTCCATAACCTGTACAAGCAACATTGTTTTGTCAATTTTTTTCGCTCTCTAGAGAGGTTTTTATCTAGAATGATTTCCACCTCAATAATTCTCTGAAGGACAGAAGTTAGAAAATCCCCTCTGCATGGTTAGATCCCATGAACTGCTCAAGTGACATTAGATGAGCTGAAGCATGTTTCACGTGCTTGACACAATTTGATAAAGTAAAAAAATTATTAATGTACACATGGGCAAATGCAGTAAGTTTTTTTAGACGAAATGACTCACCAAGAGCATACTAAACCAAAAGAAAATGACCGTTGAACTTTTTTTGGAGAAATGGTACTTGTATTGCGACTGCAGCACTAAGTGCTGAATTCAGGTTACAACTTACAGGTTGTTCTTTAGGATTATTAATGCATTAGTTTTCCCTAATTTGATGCTGTGACAATCATTTGCTTTCAATTTGGATTGTTTTTTCTTAACATGTTCTTGAAATCCTGTTTGTAGAACATTTGATGCTTCGTTAGTTGTACCGACTGTTTTTGTGTCCGTGTTAATATTGTTCTTCAATTCTTCATCTTGATACTTCCTGCAGATCCAAAGGATTCTGAAAGTTTCCGTCCAGCTGACATGCATCATGGCATGGAAGTGCGTCTTGGACTTTCTAGAGGACCAGTGTGCCCCAGTTTCATTTAAATCATTTGACAAACTTTCATTTCATGTTTTCTAATGCTGCTGGAGTGTACCATTTCGAAGCTTTATATCTTGGTTATTCCAATATATTTGTGTTTGAAAAGAGTGATAACCTATAACTTTGTTTTGTATTGATTTTCCGCTACACTAATTTGAAGCACGCTCTTAGTTTCTTATTAATATTGTTCAGAATATGGTGAAAACTTGATTTACGCCATAACAGGCAGTGGTGCTTAAAATTGAATCTTTGTGGTCTATTCTACTCGTTAGGAATGTTAAAAGTCTGGGGATCAGGACGTTAACGCCAAGCCAACGGATAAGAACAACAGTTTATTTGAAATAAGAGATATGGCTATAATATTTAGCCGGAATAAGTGCACAAATAGTCATTTTACTATTTAGAGATTAGCTAGTACTTATTTTAACTTAAAATTTTAAATTAAAAATTTTAACTTCTGGACACCCATGGCATTTTGTCCTGAAAAGTTAAAATTCAGGAGGCACGGTTAATTTCTAGTAAAAATTGTGTGGGGTAGTCACTATTTAAAGTGGTATTTATTTTTTATTCACTATTTTTAATACTGAACAAAACTAGCCACTAGTCTATTAAAATTAATATGAAAAGATAGAGTTACCGTTTCCTTCCCAAACAGAATTATAGTGGATTGGAAAGACTGGGTGGACCGAGTATCAACAAGTACGAAGAATGGCTTTCGTTTCAGCCTTTGTGATTTTCATGGTTTTTAGTGAGCTTGTTTTGTCTGTCATTCCAATCCAGTTTGTCAATCAATGTTTCCTAAATATGAGATCCCAATGTACAAAGAAGACAGAGACAACGTGTATTTTGCACGGAACTTGGAGTTCTTGGAAGCAGAAAATTTTTATTGGGCTTCCAAAGGATATGGTCTTGATGTAATGGCACCATATTTTCTGAGGAACCATTTTAATGCTTCGTTGCAGGAGAAGATTGATCATTATATAAATGCCTTTTGGTTAGGCATCATAAAAAAAATTATAAAGAAGAAGGAAATCAAAAGTTAAGAATAATAGGTCCTGAACTTAGGCTAAGAAGCCCAAAAGTTCAGGACAATAGGTCCTGAATCTGAACTTAAACTAACAAGCTCAAAAGTTAAGGACACTTGGCCCAGAACTTACAGTTACAAGTTCAAAAGTTAAGGACAATAGATCCTTAACTTTGATTTCCAAGTTCAAAAGTTAAGGACAGACAGTCCTTAACTTACAGTTACACGTTCAAAAGTTAAGGACAAGCAGTCCTTAACTTACAGTTACAAGTTCAAAAGTTAAGGACAATGGGTCCTTAACTTTGATTTCCAAATTCAAAAGTTAAGGACAGACAGCCCTTAACTTACAGTTACACGTTCAAAAGTTAAGGACAAACAGTACTAACTTACAGTTACAAGTTCAAAAGTTAAGGACGCTTGGTCTTGAAGCTTGAGTTCCAAGTTCAACAGTTAAAGACATGTAGCCTTGAAGTCCTGAACTAAGAGTTCCAAGTTCAAAAGTTAAGGACATGTAGTCGTGAACTTAGAGTTTCAAGTTCAAAAGTTAAGGATATGTAGACCTGAAGTCCTGAAGTGAAGGAGATGAGCAGAAGGGTATTTTCGTTCGGGCAGTTAAAGTTTATTAAACCAGTGGCTAAATACTAAAGACATTTAAAATACTGGCTTTAAAATAAAGACATGAGCTGTTAGTGGCTATTTGTGCACATCGCCCTAATTTCTACATAGCAGCTTGTTGTAATTTCTACTATCTATATTTTTTATATTATATTAAAAGCACGAAGGCCCTTAGCGAAATGTTGATTGAACTTTTTGCCCTTCATTAAAAGACGCTACAATAGACAAAATAGTCATTTACTATTTTTCTCAAATTATTACTTAATTATTTTTATAGTATTTCACCTAATAATTACACATCGATTTATTTAAAGAAAGTCCTTATTCCCTTTGATTTCTTTCCAAATATGGAGACTTGAAGAAGTCACTATATAAGCATATCTCCAAGTAAATTTGGAGAATTGAAAACGTATATGTAGCCGCTTATAATTGTCCAATTTGTTTCATAATTTGTTTTGATTTGATTTAGGTTTAGCTTTTTATTTTTGCTTTATTCTTTGTAGTATATTTTCATGAATTAATATCGAACAATAATTTTGATTTTCAATTTAGAACTCCGCATAAAATCTTCGCTAAATTTCTTCTTATGTTCTCCTTGCTTTTATTCGCAATCTAAAGTGTCAGCTTATCAGGTATGTATGTTCATTTAAAATATTGAGAAATTTTTGCTTAATTATGATGAGGTTTCTCTTTTATTTTAATAAGAATAGTGTAATTTATTTTTTTCAAGCCCTTCTACCGAGTAAATTTATTCTTTTTCTAAAACACAACTTTTTCTTTCTTGTATAGGATTATAAATTTTTATACAGGTATTGTCAAGTTCATTAATCCAATACTTGTGCCTTCATGGGTTATTCAGCATGTTAAAATTATCTAAAGTCGATGATTCTTTCGTTATTTGTAATTTTTTTTGTTTATGGGTGTGTTCCTCTATATATTTTTGAGATAGCAACTACATTAAAACTGCAAAAAAAAAATTATAGGTTGTGAAACATAAATAGCTGAACTATAAACAATTAAAAATTTAACGTTTTATGTACTAATTTATAACTCGGAATTATTATATTTAATTTATAGAAAGGTCCTGAAATAATTTGTTTGTCGTAAATTGCTATTTTTTCAAGTATTTATGCACTTGCGCTTAAACTAGACAAAATTATCATTTACTATTTTTCTCAAATTACAATATTAAAAAACACACTACTATTTAGGAAGAAATTTTATCTCCCATGGTAACTGTGCATCATTAATACTCTGAAATATGTTGAATTAAAGAAGAAATTTATTTTTTTATACAAAATTTGTTCGGAACTTCGGATTGCTTATTTGTTTTTTCAAATGAAATTAAATTGCACATGTAAATCTCCTAAAAAAGATTGGTTAGAATTAACTTATTCTAACAAATATAAAGAAATATGAACCTATATTTGTCTCATAAGTAATTATAAGAAAACAAATTAGCAAATTATGTTTAGAAAAGATTTCCATACAATTCGTTTACAAAAGTTTTAAAAATATAACCAATCTAATTTATTTGTTTTATATTTTTTTGCAGGATACATATTATAAATTTCAATGCTTAAACAAATAAAATAAAAAATAATGTCCTTAGAAATGTTGATTTAACTATTTACGATTCAGAAAAATTTTCCATAGTCGACAAAAAAGCCATTTTCTATTTTCTAAGATATTAAATAAAAATAATCTTATACAAAAATATATAGGTTATTTTGGTAAGAATGTGTTGAAAATAGAAGTCTAAATAGATAGTCATTTGGTGTCACGATTCAAAAGTATCTTTAATTAAGGAGATACGGAACAATATCATCCAAATAATCAATAATAGGAGTATTTACTACAAAGTCGCAAGTGGTAAAGTTTATTATAATTCGTTTACAAAAAAATTAGAAATAAAACCAATATAATTAATTTTTTTGGTAGGATGCATAATATAAATTTAATGCACAAAATAATATAAAAAATAAAAATGATAAAGTACTTAGAAATGTTGATCGACCTTTTCCGATTCACTAAAAGATTCCATAATAGACAAAAAAAAAGTCATTTGCTATTTTCTTAAATATAAAATTAGTATTATCTTATATCAAAATATATAGGCTATTTTGGTAAGAAGTGTGCAGAAAATTTAAGTCTAAATAAATATGTCATTTAGAGTCATGATTCAAAAGTACTTTAAATAAAAAGATACGAAACAATATCATACAAATAATTAAATAGGAGTGCTTACCACAAAGTCTCCAATGATAACGTTTATCAACTACTATTTTACTTCAATTTATTTTTCTTGTATACGTACATATTTACTTATTGACGATGATATGCACATGCAAAGCACATACACATGGGGTATAAAATTTTAACGACAAGTAATTTAGCAACGGATTAATGACGAAGTTCGTAACTAAGTCCAAACTTTTTCTGTAAATGTTTGTTGTTAAATAAGGTACGCGTTTTAATCAGGCGCAAAGTATGTACACTAAAACTAGTTTAATCAAAAGGAACAACAGTAATTGATGGGCTTTTATTGTACCGTACGTATAGATTTGTACTTAAAATTTGATATTGATATAGCAACGTGCCTTATTGAACATACAACTATGATATTCGTGGGGCCTGGACTTCCACGAAGAAGGTGAACATAGTCAAGAAAACTCTGCAGTTCCCTATTACTATAGTAAAAAGCTCAGGAAAATGCTAAAAAAATGTTGCTATCACCTTCCTAATGATCACAAGAATAGTATTTGTTGTTGGTTCCTTGATTATTATTCTTTATTTGTAAATAATAAATCTAGAAAAATAAAACGTTAACGTATAAACGTAAATATAAATGAGACAGTAATTAATTCGAGCCCATTGAATTCACAGTGTTTCCTTAAGGAATTTAATCCTCTCCTAGTACCCAAGGTTATGGATTATTTCCTCCCAGGATAGAACGAATTACACACTGGTATAGCGGTACTCCAAACCCCAGTGTTTCAGCGAACACAAAGTTCGGCAGCAAATCACACTTACGGATGCTTTGTTTGTAGTTAAAAATAATACAGAATAAAGGAGGACAACTCAGAAGTCGAATGGAAATTCTGAGAGAAAGGAATGCAATGTATAGCCGATGTTGAATTCTTACTTAAGAGGATATCAGATTCCAATTCCTTTTTTCAGTGTACATAGACTGTATACAGAGTGTATATTGAGTGTTCTGTCCATTTTTCTTCTTTGTTGTGTGTTTCAATAATTTGCTCACAGCCTATTTATAGTGCAGTTCCACTCATTTAGTGGAATTAATGGAGGAAGCACTCATGATAATGGAGGAAGCACCTCATGGTAATGGAGGAAGCACTTCATGGTAATGGAGGAAGCACTTATGGTGGGCCTTTTAATTGATGTTCACGGATTGAAAAAATATCCGTTACAAACACTGATAATATTAAGTTAATATTCACTATTAACAAATAAATTTGGTCCAAAAAATTAATCAATCGATCGATCATTTTACCAAAATCCAAATCCGAATTATTTTCCCTCCATTTTCCATTCACCCAACATTTTAAAACTATTTCATCTTAAACAAAAACTCAACAATCCCCCACATGAATGGGGAATGGCTATATCATGAAAGTATGCATAAAAATTTTGTGTGATTCGCAAGCAAGGATTAATTGCATCTGGATAAGTAGGTTTCCCTTTAAATTTCCATAGTGAACTTATGTCGGATATACTCGGTCAATCGGTAGATTTGATATCTTTGAACCTAGATCTTGGGATCTCCAGTCTTCTAGGTAGAGTTACCGCCACAATGACTTGTTCTCGGCCATAGTCTCATTCCCCTTGATGATTTCTCAACTACCTCTCTAGTTAGGCCTTTTGTAAGTGGATCCGACACATTATCACTTGACTTTACATAGTCAGCCGTGATAATTCCTCTAGAGAGTAATTTCCTAATGGTTTTATGTCTTCGTCGTATATGACGATATTTACCGTTATACATAACGCTCCCAGCCCTTCCAATTGCCGCTTGGCTATCGCAATGTATGCATATTGGTGCCAACGGTTTGGGCCAAAATGGAATGTCTTCCAAGAAATTCCGGAGCCATTCAGCTTCTTCACCGGCTTTATCTAAGGCTATGAACTCAGCCTCCATTGTAGAGCGGGCAATACAAGTTTGTTTGGACGATTTGCAAGATACCGCTCCTCCACCAATATTGAATACATATCCACTTGTGGACTTCGAATCAGTTGAACCGATGATCTAATTTGCATCACAATATCCTTCAATCACCGCAGGATATTTACTGTAGTGCAAATCAAAATTTTGGGTATGTTCTAAATATCCCAAAACTTGTTTCATGGCATCCAATGAGTTTGATNTGAGATTGTGACAATGCTAGACCTTGAGAAGTCTTTTGGATCTTAATCCCCAGAATTAAATCCACAACTCCCAAGTATTTCATATCAAACTTGCTAGTTAGCATACGCCTAGTAGCATTTATGTTTGCAAAGTCATTACTCATTATCAACATATCATCCACATATAGGCAAACAATGACTATGTGATTTGGAACATTTTTAATGTACACACATTTATCACATTTATTTATCTTAAAACCATTTGACAACATTGTTTGGTCAAATTTCGTATGCCATTATTTCTGTGCTTGTTTTAGTCTGTAAAGGGACTTAACAAGTCTACATACCTTCTTTTCTTTTCCCGGAACCACAAACCCTTCAGGTTGATCTATGTAAATTTCTTCCTTTAAATCTCCATTTAAGAAGGCTGTCTTTACGTCCATTTGATGAATTTCAAGACCATAAACTGCATCTAAAGCTATTAGCGTTCGTATGGACGTAATTCTCGTCACTGGAGAATATGTATCAAAGTAGTCAAGAACTTCTTGTTATCTATATCCTTCGACAACAAGTCTTGCCTTAAATTTATCAATAGTGCCATCATCTTTAATTTTTCTTTTAAAAATCCATTTACTACCCAAAAGTTTATTTTCAGGAAGAAGATCAACCAATTCTCATGTATAGTTGTTCAATATGGATTATATTTCACTATTGACTGCCTCTTTCCCAGAATAATGATTCTGAAGAAGACATAGCTTCTTTAAATGTTTGAGGCTCATTCTCCAATAAGAAAGTCACAAAATCTAGTCCAAAAGAAGTAGACGTTCTTTGACGTTTACTACGTCTTGGATCCTCTTGATTAGATATACTTTCTTTTGTTTCTTCCCGAGGTCATTTAGATCCTTCACCAATCGACTCGCATTTCTTTTTATACGGGTATATATTTTCAAAGAACTCAGCATTATCTGATTCTATAACCGTATTATTATGAATGTCGGGATTTTCTGATTTATGAACCAGAAATCGATATGCTTGACTATTAGTCGCATATCCTATGAAAACACAATCAATGGTTTTCGGTCCTATTTTTACCCTTTTGGGTTTAGGAATTTTCATTTTTGCCAAACACCCCCGCACTTTCAAATAATTCAAGTTGGGCTTCCTTCCTTTCCATTTTTCATATGGAATGGATTGTGTTTTGCTATGGGGTACTCGATTTAGTATTCGGCTAGCCGTAAGAACGACTTCCCCCCACAAGTTATGTAGCAATCCAGAACTTATCAATAATGCGTTCATCATCTCCTTTAATGAACAATTCTTTCTTTCTGCAATCCCGTTGGATTGGGGCGTGTAAGGGGCCGTTGTTTGATAAATAATTCCATATTCTAAACATATCTGTTCAAAAGGAGATTCAGATTCACCACCCCTATCACTTCTTATCATTTTGATTTTCTTGTTAAGTTGTGTTTCAACTTCATTTTTGTATTGCTTGAATGCGTCTATTGCTTCATTTTTACTACTAAGTAAATATAGAAATAACGAGTACTGTCGTCAATAAAAATTATGAATTACTTCTTTTCACCGCGAGATGGTATTGACTTCATGTAACAAATATCTGTGTGAATTAAGTCTAAAGGATCTGAATTCCTTTCAACCGACTTATAAGGATTTTTAACATACTTAGATTCCACACATATTTGACATTTTAATTTTTCGCAATCAAACTAGGCAATACTTCCAAGTTAATCATTTTTCGCAAGGTTTTATAATTGACATGACCCAAACGTTCATGCCATAAATTATTTGACTCAAGTAAGTAAGACGAAGCTGAAATTTTATTATTATTTTCAATAATCATTACATTCAGCTTGAAAAGGCCCTCAGTAAGGTAACATTTTCCTGCAAACATATCATTCTTACTTATTACAACCTTGTCTGACACAAAAACGCACTTAAAACCGTGCTTAACAAGAAGTCCAGCAGAGACTAAATTCTTCCTAATCTCAGGAACATGAAGGACGTTGTTCAAATTTACCACTTTGTCGGAAGTCATTTTTAGAAATATCTTCCCACATCCTTCAATCTTGGCCGTTGCAGCATTTCCCATGGAAAGCGTCTCATCGGGTCCAGCAGAAGCATATGTAGAAAATGCTTCTCTCACAACACAAATATGGCGAGTGGCTCCAGAATCAATCCACCATTCCTTAGGATTGCCCACCAAGTTGCATTCAGAAAGCATGGCACACAAGTCATCAATATCATCATGTTTTTCTACCACGTTTGCTTGACCCCTTTTCTTGTCTTTCTTCCGAGCACGACACTTCGTAGATTTGTGTCCGGTTTTCCCACAGTTGTAGCAGTTTCCACTGAACCACTTCTTGCTTGGGTTATATTTCGAACCAGAAGCCTTCTTCCTCTTTTTGTTATCTTCAACAATATTTGCTCCCATTATTGTTGAATTTCCACAGCCTCTCCTTTCAGCAGCTTTATTATCCTCTTCGATTCTCAATCTAATAAGGAGATCTTCAAGGGACATCTCCTTTCGTTTGTGTTTCAAATAATTTTTGAAGTCCTTCCACAATGGAGGCAACTTCTCAATTATTGTTGCTACTTGGAATGCTTTATTGATGACAAGACCTTCAATGAAAATTCCGTTAGTAAAATTACTAAAATTTTTACTTTCAACGTCAGTATTTATTTGAAACATACCTTCAGTAAGTAGATCATGAATAATCACTTGCAATTCCTGGACTTGGGTAATAACAGACTTGCTATCTACCATTTTGTAGTCCAAAAATTTTGCGGCAACGAATTTCTTCATCCCAACATCTTCAGTTTTGTACTTCTTTTCAAGCGCACTCCATAATTCTTTTGACGTCTCCACGCCACTGTATACATTATACAGATTATCATCCAGTCCGCTAAGAATATAATTCTTGCACAGAAAGTCAGAATGCTTTTATGCCTCAGTTACGAGAAAGCTTTCATTCTCTGGAGTTTCATCGGGCAGATCAAGAACATATTCCTTGATGAACTTCTGTAGACATAACGTAGTCAAGTAGAAGAACATCTTCTGCTTCCAGCGCTTGAAATCAATCTCGAAAATATTTTCGGGTTTTTCTGCCGGTGTTCGGCTTGTCGATGCATTGACAGTCATCGTCGGAACATGGCTTGCCAATGCGTTGACAGTCACCATCGGAACAGCTTGGTTTCTGGTTTCATTAGCCATTTTTTATGGAAAAAAATGACTCAAACAAACGTTTAATAAACGTTTAAAACTGGAGTTAAAAAATTATGTAGATTTTAATTTACAACAAAACACCACGAAGGATTTACTCTCCAAAACGGGAGTACACAAAACCACAAAGGTTTTAGTTTCCAGAATAATAAGGATAACACAAATACAGAAATAAAAATTATTAAATTCCTTAAGCTTGTTGGTTCCTTGGTTATGATCTGTATTTGTAAATAATAAATCTGAAAAAATAAAATGTTAGCGTATAAACGTAAATATAAATGAGACAGTAATTAATTCGAGCCTACTGAATTCACAGTGTTTCCTTAAGGAAATTAATCCCCTCCTAGTACCCAAGGTTATGTGATAATAGGTGAATTTGACTATAATCACACCGTGAATAATCACATTCTTATGTTGTTTTGATGATATATATGATAAAAAATGCTCTTATTAGTGTTTTTCATGATTTATAGGTAATAAATGGATAAGGAAGGCTAAGGAGCTATTTTGGAGTCAATACTGGAGAAAAGAGGCCAAATATGTAAATTCCCATTGAAGTCACGTCAT